>JAJLWQ010000086.1:21557-37225 GCA_030570875.1 Citeromyces matritensis
TCTCTTATGAGAATTGCCGTTTCTGGGTTGGCCTTTTTCATGTGCGCATAGTTTTGCACTAAAAAGTTTCTAAGAAGTCAGAAAAAAGAGCTTATGAAGAACGGTTTGGCTCACCTCAATGGGACAGACGCATCTCCTGTTTGGGAGAGGAAAAATCTGAGCTCTTTGACGGCTTTGGGAAAGACGAATCTTGACATGCGGGGACAATGTATGTGGAGATGCAGTTACAATTTTGGTGTAAGGATTGCGAGATTTCTGTTGGCTCCGTTAAACCGATTGATCATTCTCCGGGGAAGTCGACTGATGATTCTTGATTAGTCATTGCATTAAAATCAGGTTTTGTAACAAACACTCAAGAGTTTTGGTTTGAAAAAACACCTCTTCATGGTAAGATCATTTACTTTCGGGTTTATTATAATTAACTACATCACTATCAAATTGATAGTGATTTTTATTGTAATTATTCATTTTCATTGTAATCTTTTTCCCCGCCTTATGTCAAAAGTCCACTTTTGATTACTTCATCGATAAAGTTGAAGTAATAAGGTAAATTGCCATTTTGAAAAGACTTTTGATAAAGTGAGGGCTAGAAAGTGACTCTAGGTTCTTCAAGAGTTTCTATAAAATGATGTTAGAACTGTTGCTCAAGTAGTGAATATAGGCTACAAAGTCATATTATTAGCTAATGAGCTGCTCTCACGACATTGCAGTACTGGAAGAATTTGTGCTGGTCTTTTTTTGGAAAAGACTCTTGCCCATATCTTATTTCTAAGCAAAATGGGTACTCACTGATCTATCTACGGTTGTCAGAAATTGCATGTCTCCCAACCAAGATTCCCTTAGATTTATGAAGGGCTGCGTGGAAATATCAGAAGCTCCAAAATGATGGTCTATCCATGATAAACTTCTTTTAGTGAGGAAAAAATCCAACTTTCACAGAGAAATGGTATTTTTCGAAAACGTCACTAGACTACTCTCATCATAAAGTATGCATACATTCACTAAATATCAATATTGGTCTAATTCAAACTAAACAGAGCTGACTAGTTAATAGCAGCATTCGAGCTCAAATATGGTTTGTGGAGATGAGTGACAAGCCGAGCCAGTTGTCAAGCCTTCTGATATTCTTGAAAAGCTTTTTTCACTATTGATAGGTGCGATAAATTGTCAATTGACAGACAACTTGACAGGCTGAGAAAGTTCTCTTGAGCAGGCGGCCAGAATTTATGCTTTTTTGAGTAAAGAGGTCCATCTACCCTGTCTTTACACTATGAACACTGCTTTGTCACTCTGCCAATCAATGTTGTTTATGTACGGGAATGAAATAATTCAAACCTACAGATAATACACATCCAATACGACATTCATAGGAACAATTGTTGTCAAGTTAAGTCGAAACTACCTGGTCTTATCAGTCATGGAGCGACCTTTGTCCAACACCTTGGGTACAATGGAAGGTCTCTATGTGGTCTAGTTCATTCTTGCATGCAGAAGAATATACTTTGTCTTTTGCGGAAGCAAGTGACCATGTGCAGACCATGTTTTTGAAAAATGGCAGGCTATCCTCATTCTCTTCCCTGAAAGTAGGCATAGCTATTTTCGGCCTTAAACTTCAAATGACTGAATGGATTATGGTGAATCTTTTTTTGTTATGTAGAATATTGGAGACATACTCTATTGTTCATTAAACAATAAAAACAACCATTTATATAATACACTTGGTGAAAGGCAACTCAGTCCCTTCCGCGTCGTCTTGTTCTGCCAATACGTGGTCAATGTCTATCAATCTCGAGATGGAGGTGGAGCTGAACACGGAGACAGTGTCAGAGAAACCTAGTCTCCACCTTCAAAGCTATACACCATCTTCAATCACTCCTAAAACCTTCTCAATCTGGCGATTTAGAACCCCACTCATTCTTAGAAGCCTCCTCTGGGATGGGCAGAGAAAACGACTCATCCTCCTGTTCATCCTCCTCTTGGTCCGTGTTCGACTCTTGGAGAGGGTCAATTCTCGTCAGAGTTTCTTGACTGTGCATGGACGTCTCTGCAAAATCGTTATCGCCAAAAATAGATTGCCTTTTGGAGCTCTGGGAAACGGGCGAGCTGTGAACGATGGAGGGAATCTCGTCAAAGGGATCCGGATACCGCGAGACCAAATCTTCTAAACCTCCGCCAGACCAGCCCTTTTTAGCCACATTTTCGTATATTTCAATCTCAGCCTTGAGCAAAGCTGCGGTAAGTTCCAATAGACGATCACTTGTTGACTGAACCAGGTCCGAAGACTCGAAATTGTAGTCCTGGTTCAGCTTATCGATTACATCTACAGCACTTTGCAAAGCCTCAAGGTTGGCTTTATAAGCTGCGATTTTTTTACTCCTTCTCTTAGAAAGTTTGATAGTTTCTCGCTCGTGGAATCTCAGCACTTTCACCTTCTCTTTCAACAAAGTTTTGTATCTAACTGTGAGATCCCCCTCCTTGAGGGAGAACTGTTCTATTAGTAATTCTAGCGGTTTTTCAAATTTCTTATCCAGCTGCTTGGAAATAATCACGTGCTGGTTGCTTATGAGATGATGCAGTCCAGCAGATTTCATAAGACCTTCACTTGGTGGTCCTACACCTTTGCAGCGAGCACAGTCTTCCAAAGCTGCCCCAAACTCAGAAGATGCGAGTGACAATTGTATTAGAGCTTTTCTATAGTCGATGCTTTTCTGAACAAGGCTCTTATAGCATCCAATGGTGTTTTCCTTATCGTTGGATGAAAGATACCGTGCACCGTACTCTGAGTCCACGGTATTCTCCGTCATTGCCGAGTTTAAAGTTGGTACGGAACTTCGACGCGTCTGGCTTTGTTCGTCTGCATTGTTGTTGAGGTAGGTGTAGAATTCAGAAAGATGCGGCGGCGTCTTTTTGGGAGACGATGGATTTCTCTGTGGACTCAATGATGACATGGTGTGCACATCCGTACATCGCAATTGATGTGATGCAGATTTGTAGAAGAGGACGCCCACAAAAGGTATTTAAAAGTGAAGTATTTGAGGTTTTTTTTGTGCTTTTCGTGCTGCGTTGCTTTAGTTTTATATTGTTTGGCTATGAAGCGACGTAAATGTGTTTTGAGGTCTTCCCTCTCATCGCTATCAGTTGAACAACTTCATGAACTGTCTTTGAGTGTTTACACCATCGTCAATAGGTATTTCTATATTTTTTTGTGGTGAGGCGTTCGTGCGATCGCAACGCTAAATGTTTCAATAATACTGAACGAATGGCACACTGACGAAGGCAATTTATTCAGTACGAAGGTCTATCTTTGTAGTGAAGCTCCTGTCTTCATCAATGTCATTTGGTGCGTTTGTCTGCACTGATACTTTTCAAAAGTTTGCCTCATAGTATCTGCAGCAACGAGTTCATGTAGAAACAATATCTCATCCGATTCTCTCTGTGCTGCGAGTGACTTCCACTTTCATTCCATCAAGTGCCACCAGGTCTCTTTCTCATTGCCATATGCCCAATATCAACAATCACATTTGTCAGCAATGAATAAATCAACGCATCATACAAAATAGCGAGCAACGTCAGATTGACTGTTTTTGCTCTTCCGTGCGATCAATTGGGCCTGAACCTTTTATGCCTTCTCGTGAAAAAACCAGTCGTATTGGTTGTAAGTAGAACGAATATATAACCTCAATGTAAGGGAGTCTGAACATGACCCATTGGAAGTATAAAAAACCAGATCACATTACTTTGTAGGGCATTCGTTGTTGAGGTTTGGGTTCAAAACTCAACCTACTCATCATCATACACAACAGTGAGGCCAAACAGTTGAGCACTTTGCGGCTCAAGCTGTGAAACGTGATATTTGATGGCTGGTGGATTGGATATATACACATTACTTCCGTATCACGATCCCCATTCGCTTCCTAGAAGTTGTCATGTGTGCAAGAATCTTTTCTTTCTTTGAGAATAACTGAATTATCGAGAAGCAGATCAATACGCGGAGATATCCAACAGAGTATGACAGCGGATAGCTTCCAAAGAGAAATGAAGCTATCGACAGATCCAGAGGACAGCCTCCCTCTGTTGAGGCAGACAAATATTACGAATCATCACCCTTATCATCAGTTACGCACGTTATGATGGAAGAGGAATAGGAACATAGATAGGTCCCACAAATAGAAGTCAAGATGTAGGGATGTGAAATTTCCACAAATGTCAATGTTCAATAGAGTACGGCTTTTTTCCTCACAATCTCGGATCCTTGAGAAAGTGCGAAATACGGTAAAGCCTTTGGACTCCAGAAAAACGTTCCTGATTGACTATTACAAGGACCTGGACCAGACCAACTCGATAATTCTATTCACGCACAGGAACAATCTGTTGAAGCAGGATAACAACAGATTTAGACAGGAAATCGCTGAAGCTGGTGGAAAGCTCACAATCTTGAGAAACCGTCTTTTCCAAGTTTACCTGAGATCCAAATCGCACGCAGATCCAGCCAGTAGGAAAGCCAGTACTGCGGTTCATAAAAATTTGGAAAAGCATCCATTGGAACCGTTACTTAGAGGTCCTACGGCAGCTATTGCCATCAAGGAGTGTGATCCCAGTGTAGTTAGATCTGTTTTGAAAGTACTCAAATCAGCAAACGAAAGGCTGTTTCTTGTAGGGGCCAAAATCGAAAACCAAGTTTACGACCTCAATCAGGTGAATGAGTTCAAAGACTTGCCGACAAAGCCCGAACTGCATTCACAATTGGCAGGGATTTTGACTGTTTTGGGAGGTGCTGGATTGGTGCAAACGTTGGAATCCACATCTAACGTTATGTATTTAACCTTGGATTCTCATCGTAAAGCGATGGACCCAAGTGAAGCGGAGTAGTGTATATATTAATCGAGTGTTGTGGAAGAAAGAGAGCAGGTGTAATTGATCTACACAATATCTTTGATATGTGACTTCTTGCGTAACTCTAGGAGAAGTTGTCAGATGAGATATCGTTATTGAGCCTTGGTCGAATACCTGGAATACCTACATTGTTTGTCTTTCATCAACCGAAAGTATGAACACAAAGAAGGTGACATTCAGTGATTAGAGGCTAAACACTGCGGATGTATCAATAAATCCAATAAATGAATTGACTACAAAAACGTGTTGAATGGGTACAACAATGTGTAAATTCGGACAGAAAATATGGACTGATCATGGACATTCTTTTCATGTTGGACTATGAAATTGCGAGATTTGATCGCGCCTTACCTTTGAGGTTACAGTGGTCAAAAAAGGAAACCGAGAATAATATTGTGTCACTAGACGAAATTATTGCGGAATCAGCCGAACTTCCTTGTAATGAAGGGCTTAAAAAAGGATCTAACAAATTTCTATAGGCGATTGTTTGTGTATGAAATTTGACGCACTTGACTGCCCCTGTCTGTGTAATTGAGATTAGAAAGGCAAGCTGAGTTGAATGCCAGTGTGAACACATTACTTTGAAGGGGTTTTTTATTACCTTTAATCGGGCTGAGTTTGCCTACCTGCTGAGTTGTTCTTTTAGTCAAGCATCTTCAAAAAGAGGGGCAATGATACCACAAGGCGAAGATTAGTCATCTTGGTATATAAATAAAGAATTTTTTGAATGCGCTTGGCTGTGAGTAATGAGTCGAAAAAGTCTAGAACTTCCTAGTTAAGTGATCCTGTATGGCATGACAATCAAATGTTGAAACTCAATTAGTTATGCCTGTGTCAACGAGCCTTTCAATATTTACCCGATCATACTTAATCTCCCTAATCTTTGCTTGGAAATGCGGAATAACTAGAGTGCATCTTTGTGATGTGGACTGGACTTGTTCTTTATCATAGATGGTTTTGCTTAAAAGAAGTAAGTAATCGCAGTAGCAGAAGGTTATAATCCTCGAACAAACATTCACCTGTTGGACATTCTGGTTGCAGTTTTCAAACACGGGCATTATTGATCCTGAGGTGACACTTTATAAATCCCTTGTGATTCCTCTTGTAAGGCAGGTGTAGTCCAAGGCATACCTTGACCACTGAATTTGCAGCAGATAATTAAAGTACGTAAACACTTGAAAACGGTCTTAATGGTTCTCCGGAAGGTGACCCATTTTCTCCCTTCTTTGACTTGTCTCGTTAAAGAACAAACTCACGATGCAGCACCAAAATATGGTTGGTATCTCGAAGCATTTATTCAAACATTGAGCTGGCAGCATTCAACCACTTAACAAAAACTTTGTACATGCTGGACTGTAGCGTCAACGGAAGCCAAGCTTTATCGAATTTTACTGAACCAGGCGCTTTCTGTTCTACATTTTGGATTAGACTTAATTGATACGATTGCTGGCTTTTAATATCAATCTACCATATGTAATTTCAATCACCTAGTTTGATTGAGGTCTGATTTGAGTGAAAGATCCACAAATTTCAGAGGGCAAAACGAAAAAAAAAAAAAAAAAAAAAAAAAAACACACACAACATGAACATTATAGGCCCCAAACCTAGAAAACGCCAAACATACAGAGCAGAGAAGGAGGAGAAAAGAAAGATACTCAAGCACGCTAGATTCGAAGAAGAAGAAAAGCACGATGCTTTGAAACTTCCAAAGAAAAAATTCTACAGACAAAGAGCTCACTCTAACCCATTCTCCGATCACGCACTGGAATACCCCAGACGACCGGATGATATGGACTGGGAAAAGTTTTACCCTGAATTTGTAGACCCAGAGTCTGGGAAACTAACAAAAAGAGTAGAAATAGCAGATATAGGTTGTGGGTACGGTGGACTTATGATTGATCTATCTCCTTTACTTGCAGAGAAACTGATTCTCGGAATGGAGATTCGTGTGCAGGTGACGAATTACGTAGAAGATAGAATTATAGCTCTGAGACAGAAAAATCTGTCTACAAAAGGATACCAGAATATCAATGTTATTCGAGGAAACGCCATGAAGTTTCTGCCCAATTTTTTCCACAAGGCTCAGCTTGAAAAGATGTTTTTCTGTTTCCCAGACCCTCATTTCAAGCAGAGAAAGCATAAAGCTAGAATAATCACCAATACGCTACTGTCAGAGTATGCCTATGTGCTTAAAGATGGTGGAATCATATACACCATCACAGATGTCCTAGACCTGCATGAGTGGATGGTGAAGCACCTTGATCAGCACCCTTTGTTTGAGAGGTTGTCAAAGGAGTGGGAAGATGAGGACCCGTGTGTGAGGGTTATGAGAGTCTCTACAGAAGAGGGGAAAAAAGTAGAGAGAAACAAAGGTGATAAGTATGTAGCTTGTTACAGAAGACTCCCCAATGGGGATGTTGTAAAGTAATGCATCTTGATCATTTTTGAGGGTTTTATTCTGCCAAAGCATTTTTGCATTTATGAGTCTTCTGCCCACTTCTGAGTGGAACTGAGTTTAATCATTTTGTTTAACCATTTGTATCAGCTTTCAGCTTGATGATGCTAGTCAGGACAGTGATTAATTCAAGGGAAAGGGAGTCCTTTATTATTACCTCTAATCTGATTGAAAAAGAGTTTGGCAGATGAGGTCAGACCATTTCAAAATCTTCACATTCAGAAGGTGTCAGAGGTCTTCTTTAACGGACTGTTCAACCAAATTTTCTTCGATCATGGCAATGAGGAACTCTTACTCCCAGACGTTTTCTTCGACAAGAGTTGTCTTTCAACCCTTTGATGAGTGTGATTTCTATTTTCTACTCAACTCTGTATAGACTAATTAACGACCTACTCTGGAAACTGATTTGGATATCGATGAGAGCAAAAGACAGTGTAATGTAATTGATGCGTCTCTCCGTATCGAGAAAGTCACCAGTTTCTGCACGCTGCTTCTCTCAAAATCCGTAGACTTGGCATCTGTGGGGCTGTCTTCAAGTGTCGTTTTTCTTGCTGCTGACAGTTGTGATAGCATGAGTCTAATTTGTAGAGGATCTTTGCATTTCAATAATTCTGACCTAGGAAAACTTTTCTCTCCTAATTTATGAGGACAGGACTATAACAAAGTGGGAACCTGATGTCTCATCAATGTTGGAGCTACCTTCAAGCTTTTCAGGGTTCCATCCATTTGCCGCACAATGTTCATAAAGCCATTTACGTATTTTTTAATGAAGAGGGACTCAGTCACTTTACCTAAGCTTTGCTATTAAATTTGCTAATGAAGGTCATCTGTAAAATATATCGGATGTCGTCACAGTAAGCACCATCTCTTGACATCTCTCAACACCTTACGAGTGGAATATCAATAGCAGCTTCTCCTTTGCGTTACACCTTCGAGGATTACATAGTGTCACATATTTTGACACCACCAAACCAAATAGCGCTGACTAGCTACGAGGCCATCTAACGTCATAAAAACTGCTCACCCTTTTTAAACTGGTATATCTTTACATAGTTTTACGCATGGGCTTACTTAATTGTCTTCGTAGCTTTCTGGCAGCTCACCTGAAGTTGAAGCCTTTGGTCATCTATCAGCTATCTGCAGGTGTTCCTCTTTCCAGGAAAAGGGTATAAATAGTGCGCTAAGTTGGCAGTTTATAAAACTTTCAGGCTAAAAGAAAGTCTGCATATATATGCATAGTAAAGCTGCATAGAATCAGAGCCTAAAATTTTCTTTACGAATAAATCCAAACACTTCTATTCAATCACACAAACAAATTCTTTTCATTCGCATCATTTATCATCCTCACTGCGAAGCATCTTTTTGTAGATCGAAGACACGGTTTCACTTCCCCTTCTAATACCGCCCTTGATACTGCCACTGTCGCTATTCTTGTAAGCCAGAATAGCAGCCGGGTTCGGTGGCTCCACTTCGTGAGGCTGGATGGATGAGCTGTTGGAGTAAATGGACTGACTGCTCGATGGGATGGTTTTAGAGCCAAAAGCAGCTGGGTCAAAAGACGATGCATTTGGCTGCTGGCGAGCAAGTGCTGCTGCGGACTGGATTCGACTAGAACTGCTTAAACTGGCTTCCTCGTCGTTAACAGCTCCGTAATTGGAATTGCGTGAGGAACTGAAAATAGAAGAGCTATCGTCAAAAACCGAATCCATATCCTCCAGAGTGAGCCCAGACGTTTCAGGATAGAATACTATAACCACAAGCACAGAAACAATACAAATCACCCCGTGCATCACATACAACCTCCAGTGGATGGCCTCTAGAAGTACTGGAGTCAATTCACCAACGACAAAGTTGGCAGCCCAGTTTACAGCGGTTGAAAGCGAGGTTCCCTTTGCTCTCACTGTAAGAGGCAAAATCTCAGGCGGGAAAAGCCATGGGATAGGGCCCCACGAGTACCCGAACGCAGCATTGTAAATGATGACAAACACCACAACGAGTGTAGGAGTTTTGTCAACATTTAAAATGATGGAGAGGGCTACTGCGAAAAGTGAAAGTCCCATCACTACACCTCCGGAGATGAGAACGGGTTTACGACCCCAGTTATCCACCAAATACCATGGGGGCACAGTGGAAAGAACGTAGATGATTCCGTTTACACCCGTCATGAGAATGGCGTTTCTTCCGACCCAGCCAGCCTGTTCGAAAACCATTGGAGCGTAGTAGGAGATCACGTTTATACCGTTAAATTGAGCGAAAAATAACGCAGACATGGCAATTAATAATCTCACCTTGTACCGTTTCCACATGTACCCATAAGATTTTTCTCCCTCTAGCCGTCCCATTAAAACGGTTTCCTTTATACTTCTGTACTCGTCCTTGGCGCGTTCTGCGTACACGTCTCCCATTGCGTACAGATCCGCAATGACTACAATTCCCTCTGGATCGTGATCATGGTCCAAGAGCCAGCGTGGAGTTTCCACAATGAGAAATGACCCTACCCAAAGGAGAAACCCCATTACGCACTGTATGAAAAGCGGAAGTCTCCAGCTTGTGTGAGACTCCATAAATGAGCAGAAATAGTCAACCCACACACTTGAAGCGTACCCGATAATGTTCCCAGTGAACTCCATGCAGGCCAGCTGCCCTCTATTATGGGGAGGAGATATCTCAGACTGGTAAATGGGAACTATAGTACTGAGCATACCTACGCCAATACCGCTTACAATTCTTCCCAGGATGAGTCGGCTCATATTTGAAGAAAAAGTCTGAAACAATCCACCAATCACAAAGATTCCAGACCCCCATCTGATAGAACGTCTTCTTCCTATAACGTCACCAATTCTTCCAACAAGAAGAGACGATACCAAAGCACCAATTTCCAAAATTGCAACCATCGTTCCAATCTGGGCCCCAGACGGATAGTCAAAAAATTCCTTGAAATATGGCCCTGTGATGATCCCGGACATTACTCCCTGATCGTATCCAAAGAGAAACACACCCAGTGAGACGAAAAAACTGGTGAAGTAGATCAGCTGGTTGCCCACCAAAGGCCCACTTGGTGGCATTTCAACTCGTTCGTCCATGATCTTTGAAAAGTGGTGCAAGGGTGTCTGTTTGCATCCACTTTCTATGTGCATCACTTTTTAAGTGGCTTTAATAATGGGTTGTTTGAGAGAGTGTGAGTCGTTATAGGTAAGCGGTGATCCATCAATGACATACAATGCACATCAACCATACTTTGAACGGTTTAATTAATGCATTAAACTGGCCTAGGTGGTGGTATTAATGATAGAGCAAACAAGGTATTCTTTTTCATCCTATTACGGTGGAAGGTCTCATACAGGCAAACAACCAAGGTTGCGTAAATAACCAGATCCATTAATGTAGTGACCGCAAGCTTCATTGTTGCCGGTTTATGTGCGGTCTCGGCCATTTTCTCCCCTATGTTTTCTCTCTAAAGCAAGCGGAAGTGATCTCAGGATCAATTCAATGATTATCTCCATACCTGTTGAGTTTAACCACTCAAATTTACTCTCGGCGCTTATAAATGCACCATATAATCGACCAAGTACTGAAGCGAGCCACAAATTGATCTCAAGTTCCGGAGAAAAAGAAAATATTCAAAAAGTTGCTCAGAAAATGGGTAGGATGACTCCTAGTGAGATTAAAGCTACAGCCAGCTCGTTTAGTGGGATCCTGAGATTCATTGAGGATAACCTAACTCAACAGGACAGACAAACACAGTAACCCATGATGGAGATCGAGAAATAGACAAACCATTATCTAGGAATGGATATTGCAGTGCTTGATTATCGAATATCATGTCATGAAAATTGTTCATGGAAAGAAATGAGAGGTCAATTTGATATGATGAGGCTGACTGACGAGATCATTGAAGTGAAGCGGAACTGATCGCATGGAATGGTTTCCCGTTAACGCATGGCACTCGTCTGTGAATCAACGCTGATCTGCAGACCACAGCCTTGGGTAATGCTATCTGATCGTAACAACTTTGTACAGAAAAACAAAATTTGTTTGGTGCTTATGATGGTTTAGGGTGATAATAATATCAAACAGGCTCTTGATGAATCAGGCCAAAAAAACACCATAACATGATGAGCAAGTTGAATGGAATCATCCATGGGGAGTTTTCTGTCAATGTTGATGCACAATGTACAAAAAGGGAAGATACAAGTATGCACACGCTTTGAACGTTGATGCATCACTTTCTATAAACAATGGTGTTTGAGAGAGTGTGAATCGTTATGTAAGTGAGGCTCTTTTTGCTGACAAAGTTTTGTTTGAATTCTGAGCGTTAAAGTTTGGAGGTACGACTGAAAAACGACACTTGGTGACTTTCAATAGTTATGTTTTTTAGTAAACCTCGTCTCCTTGGGTAGCGTATTATGAACATGGCTGATTTTTCATTGACAAAACACCACAAGCTAGCACATCGACTATTGAAACGGGAGTATTCAGTATGAATTGGAGGTGGCATGACCTCTCTATGGGAAATGAGGCAAAGAGTCCGAGATCGTTGATATTGGATTTGGATGATTTCGGTGATTGTATTCAAGATGGGAGATACACAGAGAGAAGAGCGTCGTCAATTGGATCAACCTCCGTGAAAGTTATTGAGGACCAACCGGGAATCGATGGGCACAAGCACAGGGCAGATTCACAAACGCCACAAAACACTCCAGAGCACGAAAAAACAACAATAAAAACCTTCAAAAATGTGCCAAAGCATTGTCCTAACCATGATAACCAATGGACTCATCCTTCAAAGTGTGAGCAAATTCTTCGAAACTCCGAGATATGCTTCTGATCAAAGCTCTGAAATAATTTGGTATAATCTTCAAAGCTCCAAGGTATGCTTCTGATGTTTGTCAAAGCTCTAAAATAATCCTGTTCCTCACAATTCTCAAACCTCGCATCTTAAAGAATCACCCTTCCGTGTCCTTGTTAGGGCCACAGTCATTTTGTGCACTGTAAAACAACCTGGCAAGCCCAATCAAAAAGGCTTGACACCGCACCCTCAACATATACTTGATGCTGATGAACACCTGTACCAGTCCCTAATTATACAGGTAAACCAATGCAACTAACCGTTGCATGGATCAATAACATTTATGTAACCCTTCCTTAAGAACCATTATTGTACCGCTTTTAACATGCCCAACTGCTCACTCGGCCACAGATTGATCATCTCTTCCGCTTCGCTTCAGAGGCTTACAACTGCTCCGTTTCAACACTAAACTGCACAGTTGGAAACTGAATAATTTCAGCACTCACAGAAGCTTTAATTCCCATGCTATGCAAGACTCCCCTTAAAACTCCGCATGGAAAATGCAGATACTAACGTTAGTGCATAAAACTGCATAAACTTACCAGCTGAGCCATTTCAAGAGTCTTGGCCAATCCTTCTGGACTGTCCATGTTTCTAATGGATCTGAAGCTGTTATCAATAAATATAAATGTTCCCTTTTAGAAGTTAGCAAACTTGTTACAATATACTCACCCTGTGGTTTGTACGAAGATTATCCATCTGCTTCAAGTACAAAAGTCTCCACACATCACGACACACAAACTTCATTATATCTAAAGTTTCCAGAATGTTCAAGTTGCCCTGATTTTTGATATAAAGAAGATACTCTGCCAATTTTGTACCTAAATCGTACCCGATTGCCTGGCTCTTCTCATCGTTCAATTCCATCTTTTCCATCTGATTATTTATCGCTAACAATGGCTCGATTCGTTTGGAAAGTGGAACAAGCTCCATGAGGAGGTGGTCGAAGCACAATGCGTTGATTTGCTTTTGCTTTGGATCATCAATTGGGGCTTGCTGAGAGATCTTTCTCTGCTGGATATGAGACGGTGCTGACATGGTGATTTGGGTGGGGCACGACATTATCCGAAAGAGGAAATGATCTCAAGATTAATTGATTTTTCACTAGGGCAAAGTGGGAGAGATGATGTTAGGATCAATTTGCGGTTTCCCTGGTATACCCGGTTTCTTCGATATATAAAGTGTGTTTAGTTCAAAAGATGGAATTCAACTTCTTGCTTTAATTTCGGGCGGCTACATCTTTACAGATGTAGTATGAGAGATCTCTAGTCGATCCTATAGTGGCTGTTTCAGCCCAGCTTGAACTCAGCCAAGTGACTTGGGTTATGAGAACTCTGATCAGGACACAAATGTCTGAACAAGGTTGAGTAGGACACCTTTTCACGTAAGCATAGTATTCAGTTAGCATTTCCGAACGACGGGTCATCTAGTCCCCGCTTTGGTCGAAGGCCATTGATGTCACGCACATGTCGCGCAATTTGCGATCTGTTAACAGATTCGGTTTCAGTGGGGTCTATTGCTTCATAGAATGAAGCGCAAGCTCCTTAATTAGAGTAACACAGGTATGTTTCCCTTTACCACATCATTTTTGCCTTACATGTGAAGCGTCCAAGTCACACCGTCCTCACAAAGAAGCGCTCTTCCAACGTCCTGTATTATGATGATTGAGTCAGCTCATATTCAACTGCTAGCATAGCCGTCTCAACCCTGATTGTCAAAATTCGGATGACCGTGAGTAGTAGAACAAACATCTAATGGGAAAAGTTGTCCTTTTTTATATAAGCAGGTCAAAAATGCAACTAGTGGTGGTGCTGTACCAGTTATGTGACAACCCACTCTTTGACAAATCGATGTTGGAGAATCTTACTAGTCGCGCGATTGGTGAATCTCACAAAACGATTTGTATGACGGTGAAACATTCATTTTCTGTTTATGGCAGGTTCACTTCGGTGGCAGCATGGTTCGGTGGTCGTGGTAGATGGCGGTAGAATGGCTCAAAAAACCTTAAGCAGAATTGTGCGGCTCGTAATCTTAGACAACCTCCCTTTCAACAGACTGTGGTGAGTGACGCATTTTGTATACCGCACACTATCGCATTCACTTGAGCAGCGCTCCAAAGACCGCGTTTATTTATGAAATGGTTGCCACGCTATAATACCAGTTTGATGTGCCATGACCACAAGTATCAGTCTCAAATCTGATCGAGCTGTCCATAATTCTCATTTGTATTACTCAATTTGTCTTATCAATTCTGCATTTCCTCCGCCATGCGGAACACCAAACATAGACGTCTATCGTCTGCATGCAACCTTTTTTCTCATCTCCCGCAGCTCTAACCATTGAAGAACCAGTTAGAATATCAGCATACGCTCCGGAATACTGAGTTTCACTCCTGTGCTGTTTTGGCAACAAGGTTTATGCACATTATGCAACTCAATACCTCTAATCATTCGCTTACCTCATAAAACTGATACGAGCTTCTGCTATCCTGAGGGAAACTTCGGCAGGAACCAGCTACTAGATGGTTCGATTAGTCTTTCGCCCCTATACCCAAAATCGACGATCGATTTGCTGAAAATAAGGAAGGGCACAGAGGGATTCATGGTTTCCAAGCGTGTGATGTATCAATCAGTACGAAAAGCTTTGACATTATGCAACTGATGTTACTAGCATGTGTAGCCGCGAGGAAGCTAATAGCTTGCAGCTATTTGGATCCGGCATCGGATGCCTTCGAATAGAATTTCACTAGAACAGATTCGAGTTATCTTGTGCGTAACCGCAGGCTAATCCGGCCTTCCTGAGGGAGTATAGCCAATACCAATAGGTAACCCCACGTGTATTTTGTTACTATATGCGTTCAATCGAATAGAGCGATGGAGCGATCATCTTATATGGACTTGCGCCAAGAGAGCCGAATGATTCGAGTCAGACTCTCTCCGTCAGAGTCACTACGTGAAACAAGTTATTAGTGTTCCTCTTTCTTGCTTCCTATCCAAAAAGCTATTATCCTGAATCGCCAATTGGCTTTATGACGTACGTGCTATGATTGTAATCAACGGATAGTCCTCTTACGTTCTCTGCCCAACACGAAATTGATCCATAGTTTGCCAAACAAATAGAGGAATGTTCCGATAAAGGGTCAGTGAGTGTCAAAATAGCACCACCTATAACTTATATACCAGTACTTATTAATTCTTATCAATATAAATTTCGCTGAGTGTGTAGGATGAATCAATATAGACGGTACTTTCTTGCAGTGATCAGTTTCTGTGAGCTTGAGCAGACGAAGAAAGGGGAGTTCACACATTGAACCCGCACAACACCAAAGCCTGGAGGACATCAAAAGAGACAGCGACATTCAGGTCTCAAGAGGGCTGTGACAGGAATGAAAGTTAGGTAGGAATATGGATATACCGCGCCTTCGTCTGTTGCATGCTTCAACGGGCCTGTCACCAAACCCCCCCCCCCCCC
>JAJLWQ010000087.1:0-14603 GCA_030570875.1 Citeromyces matritensis
CTCTCGTGTAGAGAAATGTGAGGCTCTCTATAAAGGATTTATGGAGAAAAACGGATCAATAACTCCAAACTATGGCTCCTACCAAGATGTTTACGATGATCCTGATGTGGATATCGTCTATATTGGACTTCCTCACTCAATGCACAAGGATCACTGCATCAAAGCACTGAAGGCCGGCAAACACGTTTTGTGTGAAAAGCCACTTTGCATCAATGCTAAGGAGGCAAGCGAGATCTTTGCGGAGGCTGAAAAATCAGGCAAATTCTTTATGGAGGGGATGTGGACGCGTTTCTTCCCGCTAATGAAAAGTGTCAGAGAAAAGGTTTTCCGCGAAAAGGTCATTGGCACCGTGTACCGGTTGTTTATGGATATGAGCGCTGTTGTTGGGTTCGATGAGTTTGACTCTGAATCGAGAATGAAAAACTCCAAATTTGGAGCCGGCGAGAGTCTCGATGTAGGTGTGTACAATGTTACTTACTGTAGGCTTTTGATGGACGAGGGTCTTGGCGGAAATCATGCTCCGTATCAGCTGAAAGCGTTCCAGACTTTGCAGAACGGAGTGGATACAATCACTTCTGTACTGGTGAAGTACGATGACGGTAAGCAGGCTATTTTGACAAACTCGGGCTACATTAAAAACAAGCAGCCGTTTCTCAGACTGGAGGGATCCAAGGGAACCATTGAAATCTGGGGGGACAACCCTGCGTCCCCGCGAAAGGTGAAGGTTTCCCATTTCGATGGATCGTCCACTATCTTTGAGGGAGATGAGCCAGGATATGGCTTTTACCATGAGGCGGACGCTATTGGTCTGGATATCCAGGCTGGAAGAACACAGAGCGAGATAAACCCATGGGCTGAATCTTTGGCCGTGATGAGCACGCTGGACCGTGTGAGAGCCGAGGGTGGGCTGATATATGAGCAGGATTAAGATCTCTGAAGTGAAGTATATGAGATGAGATTAATTTGTAGTTTTCTAACCTTTTTTGTTTGACTTTTATCGACTTTTAAGGGTTTGATACAAAAGTGCTATCGGTCTCATGACCCTGGACTAAGTTTTGCTTAGCTCAAAGAGGTGGGAAATTTGAGTACTCTCGATTGTTTATCGGATCTGAAAAAGAACAACTGATTGAAGAGGCAAAGAAAGCAACTCTAATGTAGAAAAGGAGACAGAGAGGCAGAGCCTCTGTGCTTACTGCCCATTGGGTTCGACTGTTTTATGATGTCGCAAAAGCTCCTCGGTAATCTTGTCATTTTTAAAGGCTTATACGTGCACATAGGTCTGATTTGAAATATAGATTCGGAACATCCACTCAGAAAACTAATCCGCAATTGGCGAATTATCTGAAGCTAGCTCTCCAGAAAAAGAGACTCGCAAAATGCTTCCTAACCACCTCTTACATTTTTTTTTTTTACATAGAAGTTTCATTATAGCAATAAAAGGCAAGTGTGCTACTAATAGTCTCTACTATGTTCTTAACACACAGTAACCCAACGGACCTGCTTGGGCCTTACTGTGCGAAAATACCAACACCTTCACCTAATTACCATTTTGACTTTATACACTATTTACACAACCTCTTGAAACAAATCATCCAGTGTGGTAAAGTTTCTGCAACAAGAATTAAGGTCAATCTTATGGCGTACACAATTAGGCTATCTGATTTGAGCCTGCTTTTCCATTTCAGACACTGGACTTGTTTCGATCCATACAATTTGAAGATGCAGTCTTTGAATATTGAGCAGCCTCATCTGAAAGTTGGTGAATTATGGTAGCCTGGCTATATATGGTTCTGTTCAATTGTGTGTATCGTTGTCGGTAGATGGGACTTGAGTTTCAGTTGAGCGCGTGAGTTCACTTCAACTAGGATATACTTATTGCTATAAGGGATGGAGTATTCACATACAGCAGAACTTATAGTAGCACCATTATCTGAAAGAGAATCTAATTCACATTATATCTCTCAGTGAGTATGTTTGTACTTATTGAAACAATAGGAAATGAGGCTCAAACAATGGCCATGCTTCATTTTGTTTTTTTCAAAGCATTTGATTTGCTCATCAATGATAATTGCGACGAAGCGTAAGCTGAGAAGCTATAATTTATTCCACTGCAAAAAGCATATGTAAGGATGCGCTTGTTCGCAACGCAGATTTTGAAACGCAAGTTTTACCCATCCAAACACCTTGGCGCCTTAGTCTCTAGAGCTCAATCTCACAACATTTCTCTTTATTATTCATTCTTTGTCATCATCCTATGATCTACGCCACGTCATTCCATCATGCAATCATTTGTAGTGTCTCGACTGCTGCATGCTACACTCGTAGACGACAGCCTACTCGATAATGTACGTAGGTGTGTAAGCTCTACTTCGCGTAATGGTGACCATCTTGCAGAACGGGAGTTCATTCACCTCAACTGTCGATACAAATCTTGGTGACTACTTTAGCCACTTCCATTTGGTTTCTTATTTTTATTTTTTTTCTCAAGACCTTTTATGCTTGTTCCAACTGCTTCAAGTACTGCTCCTACAGCTGACACAGCTGCTTCTGCTGCTAGTGATCGGAGACGTCAACTCACTCGCGAGAGAATGACAAGACTGCGTGAGAGACGTAAATCTTCTCATAATCAAGCAAGTGCTGCTTCTCACAATGTTCCCCTGCAAGCCGATCAGACATCCCTACCTGAAGATGACGTCTGTAGTTTCTCAATTGACTCATCCTCTTATTCATTCTCCCAATTGTCCTCCTCTTCTTCGTCCTCCACCTCTAACTCTTCCACCTCGCAAACGTCTTTTTCTCCTGATCAGTACTTCTCTCCTCATCAATTGTTAGCTTTGGAATTATTCTCCTCATTGTCTGGAGAAGACACTCTGCCCTGCCAACCTTGCTACGTTTGTAAAGAATTTCATCCCGATATGGTTGTTTCGACAGATGAGTTCTGAGGTTTGATGAAGAGTTTGACATTCACAGAGGAACTTCTTGTTGCCCGTTGATCTCCCTTCATAACTGTTTGGATGATAAGAAGACACGGCAAACAACTAAAGTAGGCCGGCAATGTCACTAATTTCTCCCAACAAATATCATCTTTAGCTGTTCACCTTTCAAAGGTTCCAGAAGCAGTGGACATTTTACTTGTCAGAAAAACCGATTTTCGATCTCCTGAAACCTTTAAAGATTTTAAAGTCTGTGATTCAGAGGAGTGAGATCATTAAAGTGTAGCGGAAATGATCGCTCGACGAGATGGATTCTCTTTTTCACTGATGACATTGGTCTGTGGATTGTCGGGGAGTGGGATCATTGAAGCGTAGCGGAAATGATCGCACGACCCGACGAATTCCTTTTTGTACAGATGACATTAGTCTGGGGATTGTCGAGTGAGATCATTGAAGCGTAAGAGGCTTTCTTCGCGCTATTTTGAAATAGAACTTGGAAGTTGAGTGGGACGCTTTAGTGTTGAGTGAGTCTCCTGATTACGGGCTCCTGGAGGGCTTCAGCCAAACTCGGGAGAGAAAATTTATTGGTTGATGTTATGTCCATACCCTTCGTCGCAACCGGACATCACCGTGTCAGCAATATTATTATAGTTTTATGAGAAATTCCCTCAGTAGGGGTGAAACCGATCGTGAAAGCGAAATCCTTACACCACACAATCATTATGAGCAATCAAGAAAGGGAGCGCTTTGATTGGTATGCCAATCAAGTGAAGTTTAAATTTGCTGATGATGAGTCTCGCGAGCCCGAAAACCCGACTCCTGTCTTTCCCGCACTAGATTTCACGAAAGTCTCACCCCCCTTGGACACGTTTGATGATAACGATTTTTTTTTTTCATCGGCTGGTTACAAAGAGGAGGCTGTCCGGTTGTCATTGCACATTTTCTTCTCTTTGCCTGCGAGAGCCCTTGATACTACTGCGCTCAAGAAGCGAGGACGATCGCAAATGGAGATCAATGAGGCGGAACCTATTCCGGAGTCTCGTACCAACTATCAATATACTCTTAACCGAACATCCAACAAGGAAAGTGCGGCTCGTAAGCTGTTCCATCGAGTCGTGATCTCTGAAGAATCTGAGCAGATGAATTTTGACGAGACGTATCGAAAAATGAATGAATTAGTAAAAGGCGCAGATGATAAAATCAGAGATCGTTTCAAGCAAGCAGCTTACTTTGACACGTCTTTGGAGCTTGACGGTTCTGAAGAGCTCGAAGGTGCCACTAAAAACGCCTTTGCGGCCATATTGAATCCCATTATTGTTCTTTTCAGTAGGTTGTGGAAAACTGGTAAATTCAGCACGGGTTCTTCGTCATATAACTACAAAAATCAGGTGGATGAAAAGGATAAAAACAAATATACAGCTAAACCCGACTTTGCTGTTAAGGAAAATCGTGAACCCTTTGTTTGCATTGAAGTCAAATACCCTTCCATTGATATCGACGATCCACAAGCTTGTAGCGAGGTGTTTACACAGGCGGTGAGTCAATGTATCTGTAGCGGAACTCCTTATGGTGTTTTCACCGACTACCTGAGCACACTTTGCTTCAAGCTAGAGTTGGAAGAGAAGGATATCGAAGATGTGAAAAAGTCCACCTGCGATACAGATGTGGATTCCGAACAATCCATGTACAAGAAGGTCAAGGTTAAATGCGTTAGGGTCAAGCACGACGCGCATGTCGATACACTTGCATGTGTTCTTGCTGCACATGTCTTTAATGCAAGAGAGGACATGCTTCTACGGAGAGATGAATACAGAGTTCTTCTTTCGAAGTTGGGTGCGGCTTTGCAACTGACGGATGAGGAGATAAAAATAAGAAACCGGAAAGGTTACACCGCTTTTCTCAAGTATCTCGATAGAACGAGGGCTAAAAATGAGAAGAAGGTCAAAGTTACTGTCGAGAAAAATGATGGTACCGTTGTTAAACCCGTTGTTAAACCCGTTGTCCTCTATGATACAATTCCTTTCGATGAATCAGACATGACAATCATCCAAGAGGGTGATTCATACAATGCTCAAGTTTTGGAGATAAACGAGGAGGTTTTCAAGAAACTTAGTGGCGTTGGGGAAGATGCAGGTGATCACCCACCTGCTTCACGTTATCTCCTGAAGTTTTTCGATCCTGTCCGTGGAAAAAAGGTGCACAAAGATTTTACGTTCACTGAACCATCATACAGGAAATTCATCAAACACACCTTTATTCGCGAGCTTGTTGTGTATGATGGACTCAAGCGACTGTGGGGTGAGTGTGTTCCACGGTTGTATAGCGCCGGCGTATGTCACTTGTCAGACAGTGATGGCCACGACTTCAAATTTGGTGGTTTGTTTTCGATTGTAGAATTTATCGAAGGAACAACACCTGATTTCTCAAGACAGGAAATTCAACAGTCAGCTAGAGACGCACTGAAGGCTATGCATGATCTAGGCGCTGTTCATGGGGATATAAGTTCTCGAAACATGATTCAGCGCGGAGATCAGGTGTTCCTTCTGGATTTTGGGCTCTCGACTGGTAAATTTTATAAAAAGACCGAAAAGGGTGGTGTCCGCTATGATGATCAATTGTTTGGTGGTGACCTTGAAGATCTCCAGAGAAAGGATCGAGAAGCAGTTGAGAGGACGATCAGCAACTATGGTTTAGATCATCCAACAAGTGCAATTTCGATATTCTTGTGAGGAGCTCCTTTTTCAGATTCGCGACAAGCGATTATCAAAAATACTCAGTGCAAGGCCAATAATACCCCGAGAGCTCGGCGAACTCAGCAATAGATTGCGTAGCGAGGCAATTCACTGTCAGGTTCTTGGTGATCTGGAATCTGACCTTAAATTAGCTATTGAATCGCTTTTATTTATACCTTATTTCATTATTTATAGTCTATTGAATTGCAACATCTTTTTATTCTACGGTGATCTCCAGTTTATTTCTGCAGCTGCAACCCCCTTTCGCTTTTTGCTCATGGTTTTATGTTGTTAGTGGGTAAGTGCAATACTGGAAGGCTTCAATAAATACGGCAGACGCTACAGAGTTTCTGAGTGTGATGAATGTATGGACGTCGTTTGAGAAGTCAACCAAAACGAGGAAACGAAAATCCAATGAGCTAAAATCATTAATCTCTTGTTCTACCACCCTTCAGAGTCGCGCACGTTTTTGACAACCAACAGACCAATGACATGAATGAAAAAGGAAAACCATTACGTATTACGATTACCTATGCCCAGGTTTAGATTTCGATACCATTTGCCTCGTTATTTCCTTTGATATTGATCTAAATGTAATCAGTTATCTCCGTGTTGTTTCGCTTATGGGTGCATTCTATCTACATATGGTAGGTCGTGAGATCAGATGAGTTCATATCGCTCGTTGAGATCTTTTTCAATCAAAGCCTGGCGCAAAAACTCCTTACACCAAGTAATCATGATGAGCGCTCGAGAAGAAAATCTACAGAAAAGAAAGCGCTTCGATTGGTATGCCAATCAAGTGAAGTTCAAATTTGTAGATGATGAATGCTGCGAACCTGAGAACCCGACTCCTGTCTTTCCCGCACTAGATTACACCAAAGTTTCACCCCCCCTGGACACGTTTAATGATAACGATTTTTTTTCTTCACCGGCTGGTTACAGAGAGGAGGCTATCCGGTTGTCATTGCACATTTTCTTCTCTTTGCCTGCGAGGGGCCTTGATACTTCTGCGCTCAAGAAGCGAGGACGATCGCAAAGGGAGATCAGTGAGGCGGAACCTACTCCGGAGTCTCGTACCAACTATCAATATACTCTTAACCGAACATCCAACAAGGAAAGTGCGGCTCGTAAGCTGTTCCATCGAGTCGTGATCTCTGAAGAATCTGAGCAGATGAATTTTGACGAGACGTATCGAAAAATGAATGAATTAGTGAAAGGCGCAGATGATAAAATCAGAGATCGTTTCAACAAAGCAGCTTACTTTGACACGTCTTTGGAGCTTGACGGTTCTGAAGAGCTCGAAGGTGCCACTAAAAACGCCTTTGCGGCCATATTGAATCCCATTATTGTTCTTTTCAGTAGGTTGTGGAAAACTGGTAAATTCAGCACGGGTTCTTCGTCATATAACTACAAAAATCAGGTGGATGAAAAGGATAAAAACAAATATACAGCTAAACCCGACTTTGCTGTTAAGGAAAATCGTGAACCCTTTGTTTGCATTGAAGTCAAATACCCTTCCATTGATATCGACGATCCACAAGCTTTTAGCGAGGTGTTTACACAGGCGGTGAGTCAATGTATCTGTAGCGGAACTCCTTATGGTGTTTTCACCGACTACCTGAGCACACTTTGCTTCAAGCTAGAGTTGGAAGAGAAGGATATCGAAGATGTGAAAAAGTCCACCTACGATACAGATGTGGATTCCGACCAATCCATGTACAAGAAGGTCAAGGTTAAATGCGTCAGGATCAAGCACGACGCGCATGTCGATACACTTGCATGTGTTCTTGCTGCACATGTCTTTAATGCAAGAGAGGACATGCTTCTGCGGAGAGATGAATACAGGGTCCTTCTTTCGAAGTTGGGTGCGGCTTTGCAACCGACGGATGAGGAAATTATGATAAGAAACCGGAAAGGTTACAACGGTTTTCTCAAGTATCTCGATAGAACGAGGCCTAAAAGTTGGAAAGATGTCATTGTCACAGTCAAAGATATTGATGAGACCGTTGTCCTCTATGATACAATTCCTTTCGATGATTCAATGAGAATCATCCAAGAAGGCGAATCATACAATGCTCAAGTTCTGGAGATAAACGAGGAGGTTTTCAAGAAACTCAGTGGCGATGGGGAAGATGCAGGTGATCACCCACCTGCTTCACGCTTTCTTCTGAAGATCTTCGATCCTGTCCGTGGAAAAAGAGTACACAAAGACTTTACGTTCACTGAAACATCATACAGGAAAATTATCAAACACACCTTCTTTCGTGAGTTTGCTATGTATGATAAACTCGCGAGCCTGTGGGGTCAGTACATTCCACGATTGTATCACGCCGGCATATGCCACTTGTCAGACAGTGATGGCCACGATTTCAAATTTGGTGGTTTGTTTTTGATTGTAGAGTTGATCGAAGGTACACCACCTGATTTCTCAAAACTGGTAATTCAACAGTCAGCTAGAGACGCACTGACGGCTATGCATGATCTAGGCGCTGTTCATGGGGATATATGTTCTCGAAACATGATTCAGCGCGGAGATCAGGTGTTCCTTCTGGATTTTGGGCTGTCCATTTGTAAAGAGACTGAAAAGGGTTATAATAATCATACTGACTTTGAAGATCTCATGAGTAAGGATCGAGAAGCACTTGAGGACATCCTTGGAAAGTATTCTACAGATCAATCAACTTGTACAAATACGAGTTCCCTTTGATGATCTCCTTTTGAAACCGCGGCGAGCAACTACTAAACATCATCAGACAAGGCCAATAACACCCCGAGAGACTGGCAACCTCAGCAACAGATTGCGTAGGAAGACAATTTGCTGTCAGGTTCCTGGTGACCTGGAAGATGAGGCTCTACTTAGCATTTGTCGCTTTTATTTATAGTTTATTTATTATTTGTAGTTTCTTAAATTGCAACGTCTTTTTATTCTGTGGTGATCTTCGTTTTATCTCTGCAGCTGCAACCCCCATTTCGCTTTTTGCCCATTATAGGGATTTATGTTGTAGTTGGTAAGTGCAAGATTGCAGGCTTCAATAAATTTGGCAGACTTTAAGAGTCTCTGAATGCGATGAATGTATGGATGTCGCGTAGGAAGTCAACGAAAAAGAGGAAATGAATCTAAATTTATCATTTTCTCGTACTCCCACCCTTCACAGTCGCACACGTTTTTGACAACCCACAGACCAATGTCACAAGGTAAGAAGGGAAACCATTACGTAATATGGCTGACCTGTACGTCAGAGTGCGACGAAAAGTATGGGCGGGGTGTGGATTGTGGTAGATGAAGGTGAAAGGAATAAGAAGTAATTGAATGTATGGTATTTGAATACCACAGTGAGTTATAATGGAGCTTCATGTCTACCAAAGGGTTTAGCTTCCCACTTCACTCCTGCTGCGCGAAGCGCAGTATTCGCTCAGTGGTGGCTCAGCGGTCATTGTCATACGTCTCATCACTCATTGCTGTACTTTTAAGCCTATTACGTTGAATATTTCTTACACTAGCGAGACCATACCTCTGAGACACGGTCAATTCAAAAAGAACGAGATAAAGTCGAAGGTGCTCATATATGTCAAGGGAGGAGATACGTGGTGAGATTGTCATTTGCATCTAACAACGCCTCATGTGGTCCTTCCCAGCTGAAACGTCGTCGCGGCTCCGAACGTTTGTGGTGTCACCGTGACAAAGTGTGGTTTTAGACTACTAAAAGAGTAAGAAAAGATAGCATTTATAATCTGGGATGTCTAAGGAAACGAAATGGTGAATCGAAGTGTAGGTTTGATGCTCCGTGGCCACTTTCTTCGTCTGCACAACTCGCCTTCGACAGCTGTTTAAAATATTTTTTCGTTTCGCAAGAATGAAAGGCCACCATTATGCAAAGTGGAGGCAAGACCCTGACGTACATTATCGGGTAGGCAATCGTTGGCGTGTATAGCATCAGCAGTCGAGAAAGTATAAATGACTGTATGTTGTAATGACATGGCGTATATCGAAGGATGACTACAAAAAAAGAAGTAACAAAGAGAAATGTTGTGAGATTGGGTTCTGGAAACTGTTCAAGGCGCACAAGGTGTTTGGATGCAATCTCCTGGACATCCTTACATGCTTTTTGCAGCGGAATGAATTATAGCTTCTCAGGTATACCTTTGTCGCAATTGTCTACGCCCAGTTTCAGATTTCGATCATCTGCCTCGTTATATCCTTTCATCCTAATTCAAACCCAATCATTCATTGGTTCTCTCCATGTTGTTTCTCTTCGAGGAGCACTATCAATGAATAATACAGCGAGTTGAGCTGTTTTTGAGGATTCTTTGGAAAATTCAGAAAACCTTGACTGTCTTTTTTTTTCAAAATATTTGCTCATCACTGATGATGAATAGGCAAATCCTTATGAAGGTCCTTATGAAGGACATTTTCGAAGCTAATCTTACACCAGATTACGCCATTTTACTGAGAAGCATACAAGGCGGACAGTATGTTGACTATCGAGCGATTCACGACTAGTACCGGGGGAGGTTTACTATTTAGTGTCCCAGAAGCGACACTAGATAGTTGAGAAATTTACAAAAAGCGACATTTAGTTCTGGAATTCCGTTGCTATTGTTTGTCGAGCCTTTTTGATCAACTCATCAAACTGGCTGCTATTGCCGACTTTTATTCTTGAACAGCTGAAATTGTCAGGCACATCCGTCCTACTCAGCTCACTTAGGATGTTTCTGCCGTTTTCGATATTTTTGTAATGCTCTCATCGAGACAGCTTCATCCGGAGAGACTTTTCGCTTTCCGGACGTCCCCGGTCCAGATTTGCAATATAGATGTTCAGGTACTCGTTGTACCGTGCCTCCATCTATTGAAAAGATCCGGCACAGGAAGCATATAGACTGGATAGCGTTTCCTTCACTTTAGCTGTGGAGACAAGTCTGATTCAAGAATTTTTTTTCCCGATACTATTAGTTAGAACCTGATGCTTTGAACTCGTATCCACCTTCATTATTGGCTGAGATTTTTTGCACTCTTTTTCGAAGGCTTTGGGGATTTAGACGATCGAGTGCTTCGTCCATTCAAACATAAATCTATTGCTCAGACTGAAGCTCATCAGCAGTCATGAATTCTCCTCAGACGGGACACTCAACGATTCCCTGGCGCTGGGGGATCGATTTTATCTCTTGTCGCTGAGATTTTGATTTTATGTCGAGTTGTTGCTGTTTATTGTCATGCCTATTTTCCACTTCATGTCGCTTCGGGCATCATCGAATCTCATCTAATTTTGGTTAATCAACACGGAATTTCGTCAAAAAGAAGAATTTTGCGCAGCGTGCTCTCAAGAATTCTTCATTACATAAAAAGCACTTTCGAATTGACTTTCTCTCTGATGAATGTCTTGGTGGTATACATTTGCTGATTATCCATGGGCTTACGGTATCTGCTTGATGTCGCTTTTTGCAATCCTTTAAACTTTGTTCCTACAGTTTCTTGGAAAGCAAGCTGAGTGGAGGTCAGGACCACTCCCACTCTCACTTCGGAAACATTGAGATACAAAGGAACAGGACGGAAAGTCATGAGGATTCCTCAGACTCTCAACCTCAAATGCACATGCAGAACGTCAGAGGATACTATTCTCACGCAAAACATCATAAAGATCCTGAGGTGATTGGAACTTTGGTGAAAGATATGGACAAAGAAAGTACTCTCAGCAGCTTCTCGCTTTCATTCTGGAGTTTGATGTTCTTTCCCACTCTGTTGTCATCGGTCTGTCTCTCTCGGTAGCAGGAGACGAGTTCAAGTATCTTTACATTGTGTTAGTTTTCCAGCAGACGTTGAAAGATTTGGGTCTTGAAACCAGAATTGCCACCACCCCATGGCTTTTGGGATTGGGATACGGTATCGATCGCCATCGCTATTGGATTCGGTGTTAGGTACTCGTACGCATAAGGCTTCAGAGATGCGCTTACTACGACTGTTTCGATGCTATTTCCGCTGGTATTCTCGTATACACAGGTTTGGCTGAGCTTATGGCTCACGAGTTTTTGTTTAGTGACGAGTTCAAAGGAAAGAGCGGCGGCCTCAAGATGCTTCGTGCTTATTTCACAATGTGTTGCGGTGCTGCTTTGATAGGCCTGCTTGGAGTGTGGGCATGATGACTGTCTATTTTAATCACATAGCATCTAACCAATTAATGTCTGTTTTTTGGCTCTTTGTTCTGTAACTATGGATGAAAATACGCACAATTTGTAGAGGATTGTCTCTGCGCAAAGTTATCCGTTGAACTGCAGTCAATGAGTACAAACAGAGATGCGTATAGGCTAACAATCGCTCGTTCAGACCTTTATCAAAAGCTGTTGCAGAACCTCCTTACACCAAGTAATCATGATGAGCGCTCGAGAAGAAAACCTACGGAAAAGAAAGCGCTTCGATTGGTATGCCAATCAAGTGAAGTTTAAATTTGTTGATGAAGAGTGTTCCGAACCTGAGAACCCGACTCCTGTCTTTCCCGCACTAGATTTCACCAAAGTTTCACCCCCCTTGGACACGTTTAATGATAACAAGTTTTTTTTCACACCGACTATTGATTATACGATGGAAGCCACCAGGTTGTCTTTGCACATTTTTTTCTCTTTGCCTGCGAGGGGCCTTGATACTTCTGGGCTCAAGAAGCGTGCACGATCGCAGACGGAGATCAGTGAGGTGGAATTAGTTCCGAAAACTGGTACTGACTATCACTATACTCTTAATCGAACATCCAACAAGGAAAGTGCGGCCCGTAAGCTGTTTCATCGAGTGGTGATGTCAGAAGAATCTGGGCAGATGGATTTTGAAGAGACGTATCGAAAAATGAATGAACTGGTGAAAGGCGCAAATTTTGAAATCAGATCTAGTTTCAACCAAGCAGCTTTTCTAGATGAACCCTTTCTGGCTGATTTAAACATAGGCGAAGTCCTCGAAGATGCTACCAAAGGAGCGTTTGGGCTCGTGTTGAATCCCATTATTGTTCTCTTCCGTAATTTGTGGGGGAGTCATCTCAAATTTAACACGGGCTCTACATCATATGGCTATAAAAATCAGGTGAATGAAAAGGACAAGACCAAATATACAGCTAAACCCGACTTTGCTGTTAAAGAAAATGGTAAACCTTTCGTTTGCATTGAAGTCAAATACCCTTCCATTGATATCGACGATCCACAAGCTTGTAGCGAGGTGTTTACACAGACGGTGAGTCAATGTATCTGTAGCGGAACTCCTTATGGTGTTTTCACCGACTACCTGAGCACAGTTTGCTTCAAGCTAGAGTTGGAAGAGAAGGATATCAAAGATGTGAAAAAGTCCACCTACGGTACAGATGTGGAATCCGACGAAGGCATGTTCAAGTATGTCAAGGTTAGTTGCGTCAGAACCAAGCACGATGCACCCGTTGAAACACTTGCATGTGTTCTTGCTGCACATATCTTTAATGCAAGAGAGGACATGCTTCTGCGGAGAGATGAATACAGGGTGCGTCTTTCGAAGTTGGGTGCGTCTTTGCAACTGACGGGTGAGGAGATAAAAATAAGAAACCGGAAAGGTCACAACGCTTTTCTCAAGTATCTCGATAGAACGAGGCCCAAAAGTGTGAAAGATGTCAACGTCACTGTCAATGATGTTAAAGAAACTGTTCACCTCTATGATACAATCCCTTTCGATGATTCAATGAGAATCATCCAAGCAGGTGATTCATACAATGCTCAAGTTTTGGAAATAAACGAGGAGGTTTTCAAGAAACTCAGTGGCGATGGGGAAGATGCAGGTGATCACCCACCTGCTTCACGCTTTCTTCTGAAGATCTTCGATCCTGTCCGTGGAAAAAGAATACACAAAGATTTTACGTTCACTGAAACATCATACATGAAGTTCATCAAACACACCTTCATTCGCGAGCTTGTTGTGTATGATGGGCTCGATGGACTGTGGGGAAAGTGTATTCCACGGTTGTATCACGCCGGGATATGTCACTTGTCAGACAGTGATGGCCACGACATCAAATTTGGTGGTTTGTTTTTGATTGTAGAGTTGATCGAAGGAACACCACCTGATTTCTCAAGACTGATAATCCAACAGTCAGCTAGAGACGCACTGAAGGCTATGCATTATTTAGGCGCTGTTCATGGGGATATAAGTTCTCGAAACATGATTCAGCGCGAAGATCAGGTGTTCCTTCTGGATTTTGGGCTGTCCATTTGTAAAGAGACTGAAAGGGATTATAATAATTACACTGACTTTGAAGATCTCATGAGTAAGGATCGAGAAGCACTTGAGGACATCCTTGGAAAGTATTCTACAGATCAATCAACTTGTACAATTACGAGTTCCCTTTGATTTGCTCCTTTCGAAACCGCGACGAGCAACTACTAAACATCATCAGACAAGGCCAATTATCCGCCGAGAGATGGGCAAACTCAGCAGCAGATTGCGTTGGAAGGCAATTGGCTGTCAGGTTCTTGTGACCTGGAATCTGAGGTTCATTAGCTATTCAATCTCTTTTATTTATACTTTATTTATACTTTACATCTGTTGGTGAGAATCCATACTATTATTATAGCATACAGGCGAAATACTATCGACCCTACACAATGAGTATCATTGTTGATGCACTCCTCTAGGGCTTTGTATAAATAAAGATGGAGAAGGACTCATCTGATGCTGACATTCGATAGTTGACTTATATATCCGGAAGTGTCTATGACCACTCTCATCAACCAGCTGTTAAAGTAGTAAAGTGCAGTGCCCCAAAGAAGAGCTAGATAACCCGCTCATCTGACCCACCCGAACTCATTGGTTCTCAGTTTTTCATCCCTTATTGTTGGTTTTCTATGAGTCAATACGCTTGCCCCTTCGCAGGCTGAAGGTGAGCAAAAAAACAAGTCCATTCTATGAACCAGGTCGGACATACTTTATTATTGGTACAGA
>JAJLWQ010000087.1:14623-29358 GCA_030570875.1 Citeromyces matritensis
GCTCTTTGTTCTGTAACTATGGATGAAAATACGCACAATTTGTAGAGGATTGTCTCTGCGCAAAGTTATCCGTTGAACTGCAGTCAATGAGTACAAACAGAGATGCGTATAGGCTAACAATCGCTCGTTCAGACCTTTATCAAAAGCTGTTGCAGAACCTCCTTACACCAAGTAATCATGATGAGCGCTCGAGAAGAAAACCTACGGAAAAGAAAGCGCTTCGATTGGTATGCCAATCAAGTGAAGTTCAAATTTGTTGATGAAGAGTGTTCCGAACCTGAGAACCCGACTCCTGTCTTTCCCGCACTAGATTTCACCAAAGTTTCACCCCCCTTGGACACGTTTAATGATAACAAGTTTTTTTTCAAACCGAATGGTTACAGAGAGGAGGCTATCCGGTTGTCATTGCACATTTTCTTCTCTTTGCCTGCGAGGGGCCTTGATACTTCTGCGCTCAAGAAGCGAGGACGATCGCAGACGGAGATCAGTGAGGTGGAACCAGTTCCGAAAACTGGTACCGACTATCAATATACTCTTAATCGAACATCCAACAAGGAAAGTGCGGCTCGTAAGCTGTTCCATCGAGTCGTGATCTCTGAAGAATCTGAGCAGATGAATTTTGACGAGACGTATCGAAAAATGAACGAACTAGTGAAAGGTGCAGATGATGGAATCAGAGATGTTTTCAAGCAAGCAGCTTTTCTACGCACGTCTTTGCGGCTTGACGGTTCTGAAGAGCTCGAAGGTGCCACTAGAAACGCCTTTGCGACCATATTGAATCCCATTATTGTTCTTTTCAGTGAGTTGTGGGGAAAGGCTGATAATTTTAGCACTGGTTCTTCATCATTTGACTACAAAAATCAGGTGGATGAAAACGATAAAATCAAATATACAGCTAAACCCGACTTTGCTGTTAAGGAAGATGGTAAACCTTTCGTTTGCATTGAAGTCAAATACCCTTTCATCAATATCGACGACGCAGATACTTGTAGCGAATTGTTTACACAGACGGTGAGTCATTGTATCTGTAGCGGAACTCCTTATGGTGTTTTCACCGACTACCTTGGCACAGTTTGCTTCAAGCTAGAGTTGGAAGAGGAGAATATCGAGGAGGTGAAACAGTCCACCTACGGTACAGAGGTGGAATCCGACCAATCCATGTACAAGACGGTCAAGGTTAGATGCGTCAGGGTCAAGCACGATGCATCCGTTGAAACACTTGCATGTGTTCTTGCTGCACATGTCTTTAATGCAAGAGAGGACATGCTTCTGCGGAGAGATGAATACAGGGTCCTTCTTTCGAAGTTGGGCGCGGCTTTGCAACTGACGGATGAGGAGATAAAAATAAGAAACCGGAAAGGTCACAACGCTTTTCTCAAGTATCTCGATAGAACGAGGCCCAAAAGTGTGAAAGATGTCAACGTCACTGTCAATGATGTTACTAAAACTGTTAACTTCTATGACACGATTCCACTCGATGATTCAATGAGAATCATCCAAGAAGGTGATTCATACAATCCTCAAGTTCTGGAGATAAACGAGGAGGTTTTCAAGAAACTCAGTGGCGATGTGGAAGATGCAGGTGACCACCCACCTGCTTCACGCTTTCTTCTGAAGATCTTCGATCCTGTCCGTGGAAAAAGAATACACAAAGATTTTACGTTCACTGAAACATCATACATGAAGTTCATCAAACACTCCTTCATTCGCGAGCTTGTTGTGTATGATGGGCTCGATGGACTGTGGGGTAAGTGTATTCCACGGTTGTATCACGCCGGGATATGTCACTTGTCAGACAGTGATGGCCACGACATCAAATTTGGTGGTTTGTTTTTGATTGTAGAATTCATCGAAGGGACACCACCTGATTTCTCCAGAGAGGAAGTTCAGCAGTCAGCTAGAGACGCACTGACGGCTATGCATGATTTAGGCGCTGTTCATGGGGATATAAGTTCTCGAAACATGATTCAGCGCGAAGATCAGGTGTTCCTTCTGGATTTTGGGCTGTCCATTTGTAAAGAGACTGAAAGGGATTATAATAATTACACTGACTTTGAAGATCTCATGAGTAAGGATCGAGAAGCACTTGAGGACATCCTTGGAAAGTATTCTACAGATCAGTCAACTTGTACAATTACGAGTTCCCTTTGATGTGCTCCTTTCGAAACCGCGACGAGCAACTACTAAACATAATCAGGCAAGGCCAATTATCCCCCGAGAGATGGGCAAACTCAGCAGCAGATTGCGTTGGAAGGCAATTGGCTGTCAGGTTCTTGTGACCTGGAATCTGAGGTTCATTAGCTATTCAATCGCTTTTATTTATACTTTATTTATACTTTATTTATACTCTATTTATACTTTATTTATACTTTATTTATACTTTATTTATACTTTATTTATACTTTATTTATACTTTATTTATACTTTACATCTGTTGGTGAGAATCCATACTATTATTATAGCATACAGGCGAAGTTTTATCTACCCTATACAATGAGTAACATTGTTGATGCACTCCTCCAGGGCGTTGTATAAGTAAAGATGGAAGAGCACTCAAATGATGCTGGCATTCATTGACTTCTATATCCGGAAGTGTCTATGACCACTCTCATCAACCAGAGTAGTAAAGTGCAGTGCCCCAAAGAGGAGCTAGATAACCAGCTCATCTGACCCACCCGGAGTCATTGAGTTCTCAGACTTTCATCCCTCATTTGTTGGTTTTCTACGCGTCAAAGTTCGCACGGCTGAAGGAGGATTGGAAGTATTGGATGCGCAATGCCACAAGAATCTATCGGGCTAGCACATACTGATGAGCTATGGTATTGAGTGCTGGCATGTAATGTATCGAATGAGCAAAAAAACCAAGTCCTTTTAATGGACCAGGTCGGACATACTTTATCATTGGTACAGAAAAAAAAAAAAAAAGAGTCAAGTTAAATGATGAATGAGCTCTTTCTAGGCCTCCCAAACGTTCCATAGTATATCTCTTTCAAAATTCTCGGGTAGCCCTTCGATCTTGGAACTATACTCTATACTGGTCGTGGTTCTCTTTGGAGTAGGCGCAAGTGCAAAAATCGAAAAGCCCTCGTATGCTATACTCAGTTTTTCACTCTTCTCCATGCGCCTTGGGCCTAGAATTTGAGGCGATAACAAAAAAAAAAAAAAAATATGCAGGTGCGTTCTAGACCCTTGAGAACGCGTTTTCCTACATAACTCCGGCTGAAAAGTCTGTGCATTCATAAAACAATCATTTCTATCCTTCCTACTCTTAAAGAAACAATTCCATTCCTTAATGACATCGATTATAGCACAACGAGGCACCAACCCCTCCCGGTTCGCACACGACCGTTTAGATGCATTTTTTTATCAAACACCCACGCCACACATGAACAACGTTGAGGGTCCACTTTGGCAAGCGGTTAAGGAGTTCCAGGCGCGGCTTGGAGACGAGCTGAGCTTATCGCCGGGTGACCGAATAGAAGTCATCAGTGATGATAGCGAGTACAATGATGGGTGGTATTTAGGGAGAAACATTCAAAGTGGTGAGGCGGGGCTGTATCCCAAGGCGTTTACGCAGCCGGTTCCAAAAGAATTCCCATTTTCAAAGCCGTCCCTTTTGCGATCCCGATCGAGAAGACTAGGAAGTGGGTCTCCCGTATCGCCTAAAATATCCCTCCCTCAAAATATAAACAACAGCAAGGAGGCGCTCCCTGAAAGTCCCAACACCACAACACACTCTACCGAGTCGGGCGGTATAAGCAACATGACTATTGGAACTGTCTCTACGGGCATTTCTAACGATAGACAGAATTCTGTGCACAAAACTATGGACGACATAGATAAGGCGCTTCAGGAGATTGCCAACGAATCGGTCACACAACTTCCCTTGGCTCAGTCGAGTAATACCACATCAACTGAGTCGTTTGATCCCATGGACGTGGAGAGCTGGACCCCGGAGCAGGTTACGGCGTATTTCTCGTATCTGAATTTTGACATAGACTCTGCGGGGCAATTTCAACGGCACAAAATTTCTGGTGCGATTTTAATAGAACTTGAATTGGCGTATCTGAAGGAGCTGGAGATTGAGTCGTTTGGAACCCGTTTTGAAATTTTTAAGGAGATTGAAGAACTGAAAATGGCGGCGCGCAATAATCGAAACCGTCAAACTGGTCTCATGCCTCCGCCCTCTTTGAGAAATCAGCAGTCGTCTCGTTTAAATCACGAAAAGTTTCAACCAACGCATGAAAGGAAAAGGTCACAGTCCGTTGACGATTTGAGTAAAACTCCAGAACGGGTAAACCATAATCGTCCCATTTCGCAGGTGATTTCTCCGAATTATCTGAGTCCAAACAACAACTATTTTGAATCTCCCAGGAAAGCTCCAGCACCTCCTAGTTTCCCGAGTCCGGCAAAGAGCATCAGAGTCGACACCGTTCCACGAGCATCGCGTCCCACATCTTCCATCTACCTCGATGCCACATCTCCCTCAAAGGGCCATTCCAGAAGAGGATCTTCTCCTTTCAAAACCCACGCACGAAACGCCTCAGAAGTGAGTGCAAAGGACAAAGCTCATCGGCGTCATTCTTCGTATTTCTCGTTTCTGTCTGCATCGCAAAGCAACGATCACAAAAGGTCTAGCATCGCAAACAAATTGTCAACGTCTCCGAAAAAGATGGAAAAATCGCACTCTCCTTTCAAGACGGACAAACCGCTCTCTCCTTTAAAATCGCCCAAACGCAGATCTGTTTCTGCTAAAGAAAAGAAAACACAGTCTCCGTCGCAGGAAAAGTCTCAGCGTTCTGCTTCGGACGCTTTTAAGATGAAGCCTATGAAAACTTCGCAAAACATCCGTACGCTCACCACAAACAGAAAGAAACAAACTTCAGCTTTTCAAGAGGGAATACGACACGTTACCCCCGCTGAAGCTATGAAAGCGGCTGATTTTTCAGGCTGGATGTCGAAAAAGGGAAGCTCGGCTATGGGAGGATGGAAACCACGCTTTTTCACCCTTCACAATACGAGACTTTCGTATTTTGCCTCGTTGAACGATACCAAAGAGAGAGGTCTGATCGATATAACCTCGTATTCTGTTCTCCCCGCCAAAAAGGACAACGACGACAAGCTCGCTTCTCTTTATGCTGCCTCTACTGGATCGGGCAGATTTGTGTTTAAAGTGGCGCCACCTCCACCGGGATCGAGAAAGGGACTCACTTTTACCCAGCAAAAAGTTCACTATTTTGCTGTGGATACGAAGGAGGAGATGCGCAACTGGATGGCGGCTCTGATGAAGGCTACGATAGATATCGACGATAGTGTTCCTGTAGTTTCTTCGTGTGCTACGCCAACCATTTCCTTAGAAAAGGCTAAAGCTATGCTGACCAAAGCTCGTGAAGATGCGCAAAACACCGAAAACGAACTGGCAGGAAAGAGGCGAGTCGACTCTACTCCTGCTTTGAGATCGAGCAATTTCGAGCATCACACACCAAAGCAATTGCCCAAAATCGACACCTCCATTGGCGGGCTGCAGTCGCCATACATATTAGCATCCGGGCTCAGTTCTCCGAGTTCCAGAGAAGAACCAGAGGCGAGGCCAACGGTTCAAAGGTCCAAAACCAACGGAACCAATCCTGTTCCAATGATTACGAAATTGGATGGCATGAAAAGAAAGTAATTGTAATAGATATATTTATTATCGAGGAGCGATTGCATCATCTACCTGCATTGTGCTTATTGGTGTCGTTGTAATGATGCAGAAAATCTCTGTGCGAAGCGGAGCAGTATGTATTGCTGCTAGCTATGGGGATATAATGCCTTAAGTTTTGTAGTGTAGTCAATGAGACCGCACCAAACGTTTATGAGGCGGAACTCTGATTCGGATGGAGTAAGTATGGGTACAGTGTGATACGATGTTGGAGAAATATACGCATTTGACAAATTCTGATCGCGTCCTTCGCTCATTTATGCCATCGTCGAAAGCACGGTTGAAGTAGTCAAAATTTATGAAAGAAAAAAGTTAATTCTCTGCCCTTTCCTAGTACCGCTCATTCTCAAGAAATGAGCCGCTTTCTCGCAAAAAAGTCTTGCAAAATCTAAGTCCAGCTCTCATTCCACTAATAAAAGGTACAGGCACGATGGTGTATTGCCACGAGATCGTCCAACATGAAGAGTAGTTAGCATTGCAACACATTAAAACAGAGGCAGCAGGATCATCAGAACCTTCTAAAGTAGTAACTACATTCATACAGACAAATAATACTCACTTTCTCAAATTCGCAAAAGAAATGTCTCAAGTTGGAGAAATTGTCTTTATTGTGGTTCATCCCAAGAAAAAAAAAAATTTCTTCGCTTTGATGTTCATATAGGTTTATTATTCCGGATGTTTCTTGAGTTATCGAGAAACCATAAAATAAGGGTCAATCAATCCGCAAAGTGAAATGCTTAGGGTCGATCAGATATGGCAGATTCGCAGATTCTTCGAGGGATACATTTTCGATTTTCAATACCGGTGAAAAAAAGGCTTTACATGTGTCGAATTTGGCATCCCAGAAATAAAATGATGTGTACAGACATTAAAAAACGCGACATATAAAGATTTAGATAAGTTTTATCATCTCTCGGCGGATTCATAGTATTGTCCATTCATTTACGATAAGTCTATGATTTCCTCTTTAGATTTAAGTGACAGTGTAAGTTAAATTCGAAATCGGACTAGGATTCTCAAACGGCATATCCAATATAGAAAAGTCAAGAAAAAGAATCTCGCGAGTATAAAGTCTACATTCTAATCGAAATCAACCAAATTCAAAACTATCAAAACCTAAACACCGAATCCTTTTCGTACGCCCTCGCCTCACTGTATTTGGTTGAATTTCAAACACAGAAAAATCAACCCTACTGATGAAGACTTTCCATAGCATCTCTGACCAGCTGAGAGCCTTTGGGATCCAGACTGAGAGCCACTGTAAAATGCGACATGGCCTTTTTGTTCTCTTTCAAAATCTTATACAGCTGGCCCATCAAAAAGTGGACAGAAGCTTCATCTGGAGCTAATTCTTGCAACTTTTCGAAATCACGCAAAGCGAGTTCGTAGTGGCGTAGTTGGAACAAGGATTGTGCTTTCTTAAACAACGCCAAAGCCGACAGAGGCTGCAATTTAGTGGCAAAGGTGTACTGCTTCAAAGCCAGATCTCTCTTCCCCTGCTTCTCCAAAGCCATGCCAACACAGCAAATCAGAATAACATTGACGGGATTGATGTCGACCGCTTTGCGGAAATGAAACTCTGCCATCGCCACTTTTCCCAGCTTCAAGTAGATCATTCCTATCCCGTAGAGAGCATTATAATGTCGCGGGTCTATAACCAGGGCCATGCGGAAACTCTGCAGGGCATTTTCGAAAGCATCACAAGCCACATATTCGTGGCCCTGTAACGTGTGTGCGTAAGCGAAATTTGAATCAAAGGCAATGGCTTTTTGAAAACACTTTACAGCTTCTTCTGGTTCCTTTGTTAACGAAAACATGTTCCCAATGCTCACCCACGCTTGTGGAGACTGTGGGGCTATATCGTAAAGCTCGTGTGCGAGAAAACTCAGCTGCGGTTCCTTTTGGAGATGCCACAAAAGAGTAGAATAGTATTCCATATCTTGGACCCTAGTGCGTCGCAGTTTGCGCAATTTTTGGAAAAAGATTTCCGCTTCCTCGTAATTTACAATCTCAAAATGCAGTCTTCCCAGCTTCCCTAAGACCCACGGAGAGTTGTGCTCGTTTTCTGGAAGCTGACCCAAGATTCGAATAGCTTTAAAGCTATCGTAGCGACTCATGGCTTTGAGAGCTTTGGCGAATTTGGAATACAGTTCCATCAAATAAGCGTCGGACTTGAATTTTTGCGGAGGAGGAGGACTCGAGGATTCTAACGATTTCGGTTCATGACCCGGTTTCCCCCTTTTCAAAGAATCCTTCTTATCGCTCGTCAACGTGTTCAATGGTTGTACTAATAAACGAGAGGTGACTTTGGAGTTTCTGCTATTCAAAGCGGGCTGCTTGAAAACCTCAGCCATCGCGGTACGCTGAGATTTCCGCTGAGGAGCGTCCGGTTGTTTAAGCGTTCCTCCCTGATCGGGAGTCATCGCTATTGGGGTTTTAGAGACTGACTGCTTGTTGAAAAGCGATCGTCTCGTTCTCACGTGGTCGTCTACCGGGTCTATAACTTTATACAGAGAGTCTATCTTCACGCTAGCCCCCATTTTGCACAATTCTTCAAAAGCTTCAAAAAGAAAAGGGTTCAATTTTATCGCGCTCAAATAGCTCAAACAGCTGTTTTTGATATCTCTTTCCATCTGATATAGTTTACCTAAAAGCGCAAAGCAAGCAGCAGCATCTGGGACTCTTGTGGAAGAATCGTACCCTACATCTTTTCGATCCCATAAATGAGCCGTGTGTGTCAATGCGGAGATTCCCTCCTGAGCCAAATCAAGTTCCACGCAACACTGCGAAAACACATATGCACATCCAGCATGCAAGTGATTTGCACTCATGTTATAAGCGGATTTATAATCTTCTCTGCGATAAAGTGTCAGGGCATACAGATGAACAAAACTCGGGTTTGAGGGACCTAATGCGAGAAGACGTTCTGCAGTGAATTCTGCAGTGGGGAGCATCCCATTGTCCAGTGAGTAGAAAATCGTGCTTTTCAGCTGATTGACGGAAAAGTCTGTTGTGTTCATGCAAATAGAGTGTTTGTGATTAAATGGTGTGTGGATGCAGAGGGCGATTTGTTATGTGAGTAGTTCTACAGCTAAAACGACTTTTAGACTTTGTAGCGAGAAATGTTTTGTTTCTCTAAAGTGAGTGCGTAGGCTACAATTTCATGAGCTACATAGAGGCTTTTGTTTGCGCATGAGAACTCACGCACGTGAAGAGCTCCACATTCTCTATCTGTCTTCGATAGGATTGAGGGTGAAGAATTGCATCGAGAACAACTCCAAGTCATGATGCAGAGATCACCTTCCATGTGTTACCGAAGTAAAGAATAAAAAAAGTCGACTGATGTTGAGACTCCATTTGTAGCCATCATATGAGAGAAACCACTACTGGAATATACTTTTTATCATGATGTTGCAAATAGAAACGTTAGTCGCCAAAGTCAGATTCCTCAAATATTGACGAAAATGACCTGTGAAGCCGCCTTGATCCCACCCTACATATCTGTCAGCATGAGTGAAAGTAATCAATTTAGCCTTTTGAAAGGTGGTGCCAAGTGCGAGACCCTCTATAGTCCAGAAGCTTCTGATACTTGATTATACAAACCCAACGTCGACATGCGGCTGGTAGAAATGGACTTGGAAGATAACACTAGGAAAACGTTTTTTTCAGGTCTTTGAAAAGGAATGCTTAGCGATTGATTGAAAAGGAAAAGCTAAATACAATGTCAAGAAGCAAACAAGAAGGCAAAAGCTAGCAGTTTTATGACGACACAGGTCGATAAATCGTACATCGCAAATGCAGATCGTAAAAGTGGTCTCCAGGATCGACATCTGCTCTTCTCATTTAGAGCAGATGAAAACTTTTTTTTTCACAATACAGGCTCCATTATATAAACACATATACAGTGTACTTCAGAAGATCACATGCGACTAAAACGAGGAGTTTTGAGTATGCCCGAGGTATGATGACCAGCCAGGCGCGCATTCAATGCTTTGTAGTGTGAGGTTCATCATGCTCAAAGCAGAATTTGTGGAGTTCGACTCCTAACTCTTCGATTTTATGCTAGCCATTGCGGCGTGTATGATCACGACTCTTGCAGAAAACGCAGAATTTTACCCTTGTGACGAAGTCAATCTTGGTCGAGGCCAGTTTTTTACCTGGAATTTTCTGGTCGTTGAGACACAAGACTACAGAAGTTGAAGTGCAGTCGACCGCTGCACACGATACGCCCTCAGTGATGAGGTCGGTAAATTGGATAATTGTGTGAGGATATTCACCATGGGTGAGCTCATGTAATGACGGAGACAGTTCATCTTTGACCGCGTAGTGAGGTTGGATGATACGGATAACTGCCAGGTCTTGGTAGCTTGGTAGAAAGAGAGGTTCAGCAGCAAATACCTTTCCGTCATCTACTGTGAAGTTTCAACCCAAAGTCTTGAATGCTGTCAGCAACAAAGTCGTTAATGCGAGTCTGTTGTTTTGCATCAAAGATTTTCTCAAAATCGGTAGAGAGTTCGGTAAATGCATAGACGAGGCTCCTTCCCACCGGGGTTTTCTCACTTATGAGGTGCCTTAGTATGTAGTATTGTATTTGAAATGTTATGACAAAGATCTATAACCGCCAGAAAATTTCATCTACTCACTGATACGCACGGTGACTGAAGGCCATGAAGACTCACCCACTCCACGCAGATTCCACTGGGTGTTTTCCTCCTGAACCGAATGACTGGTTTCAGCTTTGGCGACAATTTTTATCGATGTCTCTTTCAGACTACTGACATCAATACGACACTCCCATAGAGTCCAGCTCCATTTGCCCTCGCGGTAAGTGATATCAGCAGGAACCCAATCATCTCCACACCTAACGGATACATTCTCGACTGGCCCTTTTGCATCACCCGTAGCGTATCCCTTTACGAGAACCGAGTTTCCTGAAACGCTGCTATCATTTTCGGGCTCTACAATGGCACATTGTACTGAAAAGTCGTACATTGGTGAGTACTGGTCCCAAACTTTGTCTGCATCTTGGTGAGTCTTTATACTCGAAGGCAAAACCTTGTAATCTTTTTGCTGGTAAAAATTGTCAGACTCATCACTTCGCAAAACGATTCTGTCTATCCATTTCACACTACGACACCCAGAGACAGCAGGAACAATTGTTCTGAGAGGAAAGCCGTGCGGAACAGTCAACGGAAGTCCGTTTTGTTCAAAAGCCAACAATACCTCATTCTCATCAACTTTACTGAGAGGTATACTGGCAGAATAGTAATCTGCTTCTTCTACGGGGAAAAACGATGATACAAACTCCACGTGTGTGGCTTCTGGGAGAGGATTACATAATTTAAGGATTTTGGAAAGCGCAACTCCCCCGTATTGAGAGTTTGAGATAGCGGCATTATGCCACTGGATCCCCTCTGTCTCGTGGTGAGTTCTTTGCGACATTTCCTTCCGTCTATTCCCGGCGCATTGCAAATAAACCACTTTCTCCTCTTTTCCCATTTTTTTGAGCTCCTCCAGACTGAGCGTCAAGGGGTGAGTGACAAGTCCATCAACTTGTAAGGAGTATTCATTCAAGGGCCGAAATTCGCCATGGTTTCTATCAAACAGTTGGTCAGTAGCAACAATTCCATGCGACATGAGATTTTCAGGTGATGGTTCCGCATTGAGCGGATGCTGGCTGTGGATAACCATTGAGAGGGCAAACTGGAGTTTGTGAGATTGCTACATATTCTGATTTTTGCGTTATGCACATGCGCTTGCAAGATTCGCGATATGCACTCAAACGTGCATATCCTTGATGATGTTTGATTACGGTACCTAAATAGCAGAAATTCTCAATCGCCTCAGGCCGTCCTCTTGTCAATATTTAAGGCTGCTTTTTTGATCGGGTCTCTTTTGCTGCAGTGAAAGGAGTCTCAATTCCTTCTATGACAGACTCGTGATTGATCTTAGATTGTACATTGTAAAGACTGCACTGCTAAATGAAGGTATTGATATTGCCATACAATCAAAAACCCGATAGCTTCAGTGAAATGGTTATGAGTGTATGAATATCAAGGGTACGCCTAAATCTTTAATCGCCTTAGAGAGCTTCCTGCACTCGAAAGAGAAAGAAATCATAACCATTTCCCACTTACGAGCTCGAAGAGCTTTGGGAAACTGTAGATGGATTGCCAGAGGATAAATAGAACAGTTGAGCAGTTTTGTTTAGGTGAGGTGTGTCCCATTATACCCACACTGATCCAGATTATATGCTTCCAGTCCCATGCAAGTCAAACAAAGGCATTCATTTCATTTCTACTACAGCTTTAATTCTGAAAATTTTAAGATGACTCGACACAATGTCTGAACTTTGCTGCTGGAATGCAAACAGAAGGCCCTTTCACACACTTGAACGGTCTAGGCAGGGACGGGCAAACATGTCAAATAGGGGAAAAGTCCAATGATGATTACTTGTAACGTAGCTTTCTCATCCAAGGTTTCTCGTTTGCTTGTTACTGAGGCACGCACTTCCATCGACGCTATTGAATTGAAAGGTATGTTCTTACGCTAAAGAGCTTAGTTGATCTAGTGAATCTACACACTGCCGAAAACAGCACTAGTGAGCAGATATAGTCCTTGAAGAAAGGACCAACTTTCCTGTCTTTTCATTCCAGCCTCACTATCTCCTACACCTATTCGATGACTTCAACATAATTGCTTGGACAAATCCCAACTTCTCCATTCTCCTTCTTTCCCTGCCACCATCTGCCCTCTGTGTCTTTGACTTTGAAAATTTCGCCCTTTGCAAAAGTCATCTCGTTTATATCTTCCGGATTAGCCTCGTACGCATAAAGAGCTCTCACGGTATACGGGTAATCGTGCATAGACTCTGCGTCTTCGAATCCCATTATGGGAGGTTCCTCATGCAAGGATCGATCCATAACATTAGAAGTGTTCTCCAAACCATTCAAATGACTTGATGATATAAATCCACCCTGACCCTGTAAGTAGCTATTGTGAGTTCTCATTTCTTTGCTTTCGTCACCAAAGACTCCATAAGGAGTAGGCTGAGTAGCTGGACGCAGTGAAAAGGAATCAATCCACCGATTCAAAGGCGCGTCAGGCTCGCTGCCCACGTATATGAGCCAAAGAAAATTAATGATGGAGAGAAGTATGTATCCTGCAGCAGCAGCCGCAGGACCCGATCCGGACGTATATATGACCCCATTGCTGCTATTGGATGTATATACAAAAGCGATACTTATACAAGCAACGAGGAACAACCTATAAGTGTGGAAATCGTTTGTCATGTAAACTGCGGTAATGAAAATGATCAACAAAGCCTGAAACACAAGCCCCCACCACGAGAATCGGGGGAACGACCTTGTATCCGTAGACATCGCGATGGAGCCTCCCAAAGCCACGATCCAAGCTATGATTCCAATCGACAAAGTACCTATAGCAAATGGGTCTAAAAGTAGATTCGACAATGAAACTCTTTTTTCCCCTCCCGCAGCAGACTGTGATTGGCGTTGGCCAAAGTTTTGGTAGCTTGAGTTTCGCATCTTGGCAAGTCGTGCCTAGCTAAAGTGATTTTTAAGGGAGGGATATTTGAGTGAATTTCGTAAAGACGCGTAATGGTCTAGGCCTTTGCTGGTGTGAGCAGAGTGCGACTTCCCATTAATTGTCACTTTTCTGGTAGCTTATTAAAAAGGCAAATGGCTTGCGTTTTGAGCATGTCGGCATTGAAGAGAGTTCAAAACGTATTGCTGGTAACATCCACCGTGGTCAGACCAGTCGGTAAAGGTAAAGGGCTTTTTCTCTTGCAATCAAAAAAGTCGAGGAAGAGGAACCATATTCCCAGTAATTGAGCTCTCTGTGACATACCGTTGAAATGTCTTTCGCTTCGGAAGACAATAGCATATTTATTGAAGTGTCTCCGATATAATATCTGCGTTGAACAACTAAAGGTCGTTCCTTGCCTCATAGAAGCAGCGGCTCTTTGATATTCTGCATCCAGAGTATACCAACAATGCTAGAGTGCTTTCAATAAAATTTCTATGCCTGGAAACGACAAAAAAATACGAAAGAAATAGTTTATCGGATCAGCGTTTGTATGGTTATATTGTCTTATCAATTTGGAAAGGGGCCTTGATTGAACTAGCTATTCAACTGGACAGAACTACTACGTCATTAATGATATACCTTATTCTCGACGCCTCAAAAGAAGGAAAAGGCCATTGTGCATCAAGTCCAGTACTTAGGCATACTGTAAATCACGATGGGAATCTGGTGCTTATGACCTCATGCCATGCGGACCCACCAAAGAGGCTGCATTGATGCTCTTTTGTCCCATTTTGAGGAGCAACCCCTGATTGCCTCACGTAAATTGGTTTTATACTTGGGTCATGTCTCACTCATAAAAAACTGAAGCTTTGTTGTACTTTATGTTCAGTCTACTTGAAGAAAAGAAGGGACCGACAAAACCATTGCCCATGTATTACGACACAGATGTTTCGAAGGATAAACTGTTTGCGAAATGAATTGTTTTGTATGAATTGTTTTAGCATGGAAAGAAGCTCCCCCTCTCTAATGAGTCGCACCAAAAAAAATCGTCGCTGACAGGCATATAACCATCACAATTACTCCCCACAAACTCAGCAACAGTGATCCTATCCGTATTGTCCTTTCATAAAAACCAACCCGCTCCTTGTCTGTGCCTATAAGCTTAAAGCCAAAGATACCTGGAAGAATGAAGGATATCGAAGTGGATCCCGTAGAACCCACAAATGCCAGAACATGCTCAAGAGAAGTTATCGTAATAGCTACCAAGTAACTGGCAAGCAGAATGGCAGTGGTGACTACTATAAACTTCTTGTTCCCCAAGGGAACAGAAGTGGTGTTGCCCTCTTCAGCTTCTGCATCTTCGTCAGAGTAGACGAGAGATGCCCTCTCTTGGACGTTGTTGGTTGAAGAAAGCGATGACATTGCTCGACTGATACTTTGAACCGTTTCATTATTCTTAAAGTAATGCAGCACATGGTTGGTCGAA
>JAJLWQ010000088.1:13015-26398 GCA_030570875.1 Citeromyces matritensis
CAGCAAGGCAATTAATGAGAAGAAAGAATAAGAGTCACTACATGCGAGGGACATCTCTACATTAAGCTCACAGTAATCGTCAAAAGGTATTGATTTATCAACAGGAAGGGGAGTATCCATAAAAAAAAGTCGAACAGATAAATCTTACAATCATCTCTTCCGCTTCGCTTCAGAGAGGCTAGGGTAACTAATCATTAATTCGTCATACTCTATCAGAAGTTTAGAGCCTCATCAGCCCTGCTAAAAGTCGCCAAGTCTTCCAAGTAGCATCTTGCTTCCTTCCAGCGGAAGCGTGGAGGAATACAATGATAATTGAGAAGAAAGCTTCGCAACAGGATTGGCAAGCTCCTCAAAACTCTGGAAAACTCCCCTCAGCAATAAAGCCCAAAAGAAACACTCTAGAAGGATCATTACCATATCTTTGCAGAGAATGATACTCCGAGATATTGAGAAAGTGTGAAGGAGCTTTCATTCTTTTTGACAAGTTCTCACAGTGGTGTTAAAAAGTCGACCAATTGAGTCCAGGATCTAAGATAGCTCTGGAGCAGGCCGGCTTCAGATGCACACCGGGAGCTGAGGCTGCTTTTATTGCATCTTGATTTGGGAGGACTGACGTCAAAACGTCAATCGAAGTTGCAGAAGGTGTCGATGACACGGAGCTTAGCAGTAACTGCCTCATGAAGGCCAAAAGATGACTAAATACTCATATTTTTGCAACGAAGCGCAAGCTGGGAAGCTATAATTTATTACGCAGCATAAATCACATGTAAGGATGTATTTGTCACGCAGTTTGTGTCCTCATCCAAACACCTCGGCGCCTTGAATAGTTTCCAGAACCCAATCTCACAACATCTCTCTTTGTTACTTCATTCGTTGTACTCATCCTATGATCTACGTCATGTCATTTCATTATGCAATCATTTATACTTTCTCGACTCCTGCATGCTGTACTCGCCAACGATAGCCTACTCGATAATGTACGTCAGAATATGACCTCTACTTTGCATAATGATGAACTTCCATTCTTGCGAGAAGAAAAATCATTTAAAAAAGCTGTCGATAATTAACTTTGAGACTACTCTATCTCTTTTTTTGATTATATTTTTCTTTCGAACGCGTCTTATGCTTGTTCAACCTTCGAGTACTGCTCCTACAGCTGAACCTTCTGTTTCTGCTGCTAGTGAACGGAGACGTCAACTCACTCGCGAGAGAATGAGAAGACTGCCTGAGAGACGTAATCGTCTATTTCTCATAAACAGGTAACTGCTGCTTCTCACCGTCTTCCCCTGCAAGCGGATCAAACATCCTTAATTCATGATGACGTCTGTGGTCCTTCCATTAAATCATCCTCTTCTTCAAAATAGCATCACCTTCAACTCTTCCACTTCGCAAACCTCCTCTTCTCCTGATCAGAGTTTCTCTCCCCATTGATAGCTCTGGAATCATTCTTCTCGATGTCTGGGGAAGAGACTCTGGCCTCCCAATCTTGCAATGTTTGTAGAGAATTTCATCTCGATATGGTTGTTTCAAATCTGGACGCTGTAGGAGGTGCACCTAAGAAAAAGGAAGGAAAAATTCAGCCTTGACAACAATGCTGATCCTGGTAGATTGACAGATGAGTCCGAAGGTTTGATAATAGGTTCAAAGAGGAACTTCTTGTTGCCCGTTGCTCTCCCTTCATAACAGATTGGAAGACGAGAGGGCAATTACAGCTAACGTAAACCGGAAATGTCATCATTTTTTCACATCAAATATTGTCTTGATCAGTTCAGCTTCCAAGCGATCCTTGACTTTACTTGTAAGAGAAACAGATTTTCAATCTCCTGAAACCTTCAAAGGGTAGTCTGTAATTAGAGGAGTACAATCATCTTAACGGAAATGATCGCACGACGAAATTAATCTTCTTTTTCAACGATGACACCGGTCTGTGGATCAGCGTGATCTCACGAGGAGATGGTTTCTCTTTTTTCACCGATTACATTAGTCTTTGGATTGTCGAGGAGACATTGAAGCGAAAGAGGCTCCGTTGGCGCTATTTGGAATAGAACTTGGAAGTCAAGGGTAAACGCTTTAGTGTTGACTGACTTTCGTAATTACGGGTACCTGGAATGACTTCAGCCGTACTCGGGAAAGAAATATTACTGATTGATGTTATGCTCATATCGCTCGTCGCATCCGGACATCACCGTGTCAGCCATATCGTTGCAATCTGCTTGCAATTCCTTTAAATCACCGACATCATAGGTTGTTTTCACACTGTCCTTGCCCAAAACTTTATCTAAAAGGGTTGGTCTGCCTCGCCTAGTCGACCCGGAAGCATTAGCAGCACTCAAATCAACATCCACAATCTCAGTCTCAGATCCACAGTATGAGAATCGCTGAAGGAACCTACCGAAGAGCTGATCGATAACCTGGGAATCTTTTTCCATTCCTTATACCTGATGCTGATTATTTTGAGTGATTGTTCTCTATCTCGGAATGAGTGAATTTAGCCTAATGTGTCATCGATATTCCCTAAGGCTGATCTACACCAATTATATAATGGATTGCGCGATATTCTTACAATACAGTATCGTAAGAATCATCGGGATTGGGCGCCGGCATCCGATACAGCCTGATTACCAGCGTGTGGTGTATGGATGGAAAAAATCTTGCATAAAAAACTCATTCACGCACGACCTCTTATCGCTGAGTAATCAAGATGCCATATTAGTCAATGTCACGGGATCACAAAACTTATGGAGCTTTCAAAAGACACATATTTTGACAAACTACCCAAAGTTGTGAGAGAGACCCTCAGTTTTGAAGACGATCCTGATGCGCCGGTTATCACGTTCCGATATTTCATCTTGAGCATTCTCTTCATCGTCCCAGGAGCGTTTCTAGGAACCATGAACTCGTACCGTACTACAAGTGCTCCTTTCAGTATTTTGCTAGTACAGTATCTGTCGCATGTGATGGGGAAATGGCTGGCAAAGGTTTTACCGGAAAAAACAATAAGAATCCGGTCGTTTCGTTTCAGTTTGAATCCCGGACCGTGGTCCATAAAGGAATCGGTACTTGTAACGTTAACAGCCGCTTCGGGAGCTACAGGAAATCAGGGAACGGCTGGTTTATCTTTAGCAGAAATCTTTTACGGCCATAAAGTGCCTCCTGTTATTGCCATACTATTCATGTACGCGATAGTATGGACCGGTTACTCTTACGCAGCTATAGCGAGAAATTTTGTTCTATACGAACCTCAGTTTGTGTGGCCTCAGGCTTTGATGCAAAGTGCGCTTTTCAAGAACCAGTCTCAAAATGAAACAGGCTCTAAATCTATGAAACTGTTTGGTTTCGCTCTTTTGGGAATGACCGTATGGGAGCTCTTCCCGGAATTCATCTTTCCGTTAACTTCCTCTATAGCTCCTCTTTGTTATATAGCTCCTCACAACGCGGTTGTAAATTTCATCGGAAGTGGGCTTGGCGGGATGGGATTTTTAAACTTATCTCTCGACTGGAGCAATATCACTTCGTCCGTCATGCTCAGCCCTTACTGGACGATAGTGGTTCAGTTTGCTTCCTTTGCATGTGGTTGTTGGGTTCTGATTCCCTTCTTCAAGTGGTTCTCCAATGGCAAGTTCTCTATGGGACTAATGAGTAATCACTTGTTGCAGAAGAATGGCGAAATATATCCAACGGCAGAGCTGATTACAAAAGATTTGAAATTCAATGAGAAAGCATACCAGTTTTACGGCCCGGTCCATTTGGGAGCTCAGCGCGTATGGAACATTTTCTTTGACTATGCAGCTTATGTCAGTGCGCTAACATGGCTTTTCACGTTTGGATGGAAAGAGATAAACTACACGAACGTTGTGTCTAAAGAAACCGGAGAGACTCAACCGCTTTTGAGCTCTTCAACGGGCCGCCATAAGGTATCCTCCAGATATACAGACAAAGTCAATCAGCTGTACTCTGTTTACGAGGACGTCCCCACCGTGTGGTTTGTCATTCTCTTTTCCATCAGTTTAATCATTCTGATGGGTATCCTCTATACGGGTCAGCTATTCATGCCCTGGTGGAGTTATATAGTGGCTTTATTCTTTGGTGCTGTGATTGTGGTCCCCATGAGTTATCTTTTTGCCGTATCAAATTTCCAACTCGCTATTGGCACTTTTAACGAGTTGTTATATGGAATAATGATACAGAAAAGTGGTACAAAGCATCCTGCAGGAGCAGCTTTTTATGGTGCAATTGCAGGAAACGCATGGTATCGTGCTCAGTTCATGCTTCAAGACCAAAAAATCGGAATCTACAACCAGATCCCTCCTAAAGCTGTGTTTTTCTCGCAGATTTTCGGAGACTTGATTGGCGTTCCTGTAAATTATGCAGCGTTGAGGTGGATAATCAAAGAAAAGGGTGATTATCTCAATGGTAGTAAGAAAGACCCTTTGAACCAATGGACAGGACAATTGTTGGTCAATTACAACACAAATGCCATCCTTTATGTTATGCTGGGACCGAAACGGGTTTTTGAAAAATATAAAATCTTGCCCTATGGGTTCCTGTTTGGTCTAATGTTACCGCTGTTGACTTATGCAGCGTACAGATGGAATAGAAACAAGAGGATCAACTTGCAGTTCAATCTGTGGAACTCTACCATCATCTGCTCCTCACTCTCGGTGTTTTATGGGAATATCAGTACGGGCCATTTTACAAAGTTTTTGTTAGGAACCTTTACCATGTTTTACATGTACAGGTACAAGCACAAGCTTTTTGCAAAGTATAACTATATTCTGGCTGCTGCGTTCGATACCGGTTACAATCTTGCGGTGCTTTTAATTTTTGTCATTGTCAGTTCCAAGTGGGGGTTTCAAATGCCTGCATGGTGGGGGAATAGACCAGAGAGTGTGGAGCGGTGTTTTGCAGATCATCTCTGAAGCGAAGCGGACGAGATGATCTTGAGTTTGTGGATGATCTCTGAAATTATCTCTAAAGCGAAGCGGAAGAGATGATCTTGAGAGAATGGTTTGCTAGAGACTTTCTCAAAAAGGAATTCCGTGTTTTAGACCATGTTATCACTCAGGTGAAGACTGTCAGTTGTCACTGATCAGATGGATCAGTCAGAATGTTTTGGTTTGCATTAGACTTTCAGACGACTACTGTTGGCGGTTGAATGAGTCGAGAGGAATTTTTCACACAAAATATCCTGATTCTGATCAGTATGACGCTCAGAACTGCCATGCAATCTGATATGAAACGTCTATGAGCATTAATCGGCACGAGACACGCTGGTGACATAAGTCATACAAAGTTGCGAGGCACAAAAGTTTCCTCAAATTTTGGAAACGACGCAGACATCATACTAGAGGGTGCAAACAAAGCCATTACAGAATTGAATTGTTACGACGAAGCGCTATGATTCATTCCCACAGCAAAAAGCGTATGTTCATTTGTCACGCAAATTTTGTCCCACATCCAAACACCTTGGCGCCTTGAATAGTTTCCAATCTCACAACAATTCTTTGTTACTTAAAGGAGAATATATAATAGACTATAGGGGTGTATTGCACACTACAAACTCTTCAATACCGGCCCGGAACATATAGGACGAGATCCTATGTATATTCCGGTCTGTCATGTACGTGTGTGTCAATATGCCAAGAGATGATATATTTACACTTATATAGATACATCTCACAATTACCGAAGAAGTTGACGTCTTACTTGCCAGAAAAGCTGGTTTTCAAACTCCTGAAACATTCAAAGATTCTAGAGTCCGTGAATCAGAGGAATGCGATCATTTCCGCTACGCTTCAATGATCGCACGACTCAACGGATTTTGTTTTTTATAAATGACATTAGTCTGTGGATTGTCAAGGAGTGATTGAAGCGAAAGAGGCTTCGTTCGCGATATTCGGAAATAGAATATGGAAGTTGCTTTAGTGTTGACTAACTTTCGTGATTACGGGTACCTGTAATGGATTCAGCCGTACTCGGGAAAGAGATATTATTGGTTGATGCTATGCCATACCCTCTGTCGCAACCGGACATCACCGTGTCAGTCATATTTATACCGAAATGGCTCGAAAGTTTGTTGGGACCGTGAGCGACTATTGATAAAACGGGTACTATGGGCACTAAGACATATTCGGACTCACTCCAAGTAATGAGAGATATAAAAGCTATTTATATAGTCTAGCGTGCATGAACTGTTACCGATATTGAGCAAAGTAGTTCGATAACCAGTTTGCTGGTGCAGAAGGGACTGCAGCAGCGAGAGTTGGACGGTCTAGATCAATAGCGAGGAGAAAATCAGTGTACTCAATCACACTATATAAACCTAGACAAAGTATAAATTATGGGGGAAATTGTCTTATATAGACTGAAAGCATGATTACATAAGCATTGTGTAATCATAGCGGTCTGTTGTGTAAAATATACGACAGAACGATATGCATCTTCATGCACTTCATGTCACGTGAGCTTTATATGGAACCTGAGTTCCAACAACTATTCACTTCAGACAACCTCGATTAGTCCCCTTATGGTTTTGCTAGGACCGTCCAAGCAATTAGTTATCTACGACGGATCGCTCAATCTAATCAAAGATCTAGAGCCGGACTTTTCGATCTAATGACCACTGAACTGCAATTTAGATAAATTCTTCAACTTTGGATGCGAAGGATCGGTTTTATTTCCATTCAAACTTCTCAATTTCAAATGATGATGTATATACTTTTAGACCCCATAATTTTATGGAATCTTCCAATAGCTCGTTAGTGTATCAAAGAAAACTGTATAGACACAGAAGGACAAATGCTGTTTGATGTATGAGCTTTGAAAAAATAGACAGGACATGCACAAGTAAATAGCATGGAAGATTTTTAAATCAAGACAACACCTTACAAGCTAAGGAGAAAAGTTGCACTAGAGGCTTTTAAAACTGAGCTTGTCGTAGACTTTGTTAATACCCGGATGACCCTAAAATGGATCAGATAGGAATCGAAGCTAGGTAACCCTGGGTTGGCGTGTTGCCACTACACCGCTCAGCCTTACACTGCCTGGGGTGAGCATTTATAGGTTGGATTGTCGCATGTTCAGGGCTAAACTAAGGTATTACTAATTGAACTGAAGTGTGAGTTAAAGAACAAGGTACAATCAGAGAATGTCTGGATAGAACATTGTGAGTCCTAGTCGACAACAAGTGATATCTAGTTTTCTATCAGCTTGAATGATTATTTGATCGGACAATCATTTGACAGAGTGGTGAGTTTCTCATTCAATTCAAATCCCTAAATAAAGAGCCGCTTTCTGAAGAGTTGCCCGTCTCAGATTTGATAAAAGGGAGTGTCGGGGTCTTGCGGCGATGGAGGCTTTTTCATCTCTTTAACTCCATCACCAGAACTGAACGGGAAGCACACGGTATTTGGAAAGGTTATAGGCGATTCTTTATATACTTGCTAAGAATCCATGAGTCCGAGACGGAGAAACTCCTCTCTATCCGATAGCCGTTGTCACAGCCCGAGTTGAGGGCTTTTCTGATGATTTGAGAAAAGAGGAGGTTCAAGGAAGAGGCCGTAGTGAGGCCAAAGAAAAAGATGAGGTTGAGCTGAGGATGAGAGTACAAGCAAGAGGTGAAGATGGTTTCCGCGCATGAGATTCTGAAGAATAGAATGTTGAGGAATGTAAAGCAGGAGGCGAATTCAAGGAAGTCTGAAAAGTCTGAAGAGGTGGAGAAAAAGGAAGAGGAGAAGAATCTGAAAACTTGTGACATAGCGATAGTGTACGAGTGCCTCCAAAGCTATTTGGAGATAGGTCTTCCCGTTTATGATGTCATTACGTTGATCGACATGTACTATACAGGACTGCATTGTTCAGACCAGCCCAAGGAGCACTTCAGGGAGGACGGCTGCCGTCCGCGAGATGAAGTATGCTTTTCAATATGCTGTCTCGTTTCGGTGAAATGAGTGGAGATTTTGTCTATGTGGAATGTGTGCTCAAGCAGATTCATTACGGAACTTGTAGAAACAACGGAAAGGTTTTCGGTGTACACAGGTACACTGCTGCCCTGTTCAAGGTTTTATGTACGATTATTTCTATAAGGTGAATTGTTTGTCTTTTGACTCACCCTGCTTTTGGTTATACCATCGTTCTAGGACCCTACTAAACTGATCTATGTGTGATAGATTAAAAGTACATAATTTGGAAGAATAAAAGAACGTGATCTCAGAAAATGTCTGACGCAAGAAGCGAGATATAAATGAACTACGCCTGTTGATCTCTCTCTGTGCCTAGTTCATTATGCACAAACAAAACGACGACATGACTTGAAGGCTTTAAACAAATGAAATGAATCCAGGTGGATCGTAAGAAGGAACTAGTATAAAGAATGCGCCTTCTTTTCAGGACAGAGCTTACATACAAGAGGTTGAAGGTTCACTATTGAAGAAAAGAATGAGTGGTCATATCCGAATCTGAGTAGATGAATAGGTTTGATGAAGAACAGAAAGCGAGTTAAAAAGGGTATACGAATTTCAATGAAACTTTCAAAAACAGTGGGAATATAGTGGATATATAAAACCCGGTGGTGAGAACTTCAAATTCTTTTCTCCATCAAGTACTTTTCCTTTCTTTTATGTTCTCTTTTCGACTTACGTGTTTTGCGAAAGATAGTTCCTTACCAGCGTATAGCGGCCTAATTCTCGATTCCTTAACCACCAACAGTCTCATGAAAATAGACTTAACAAGCATATAATTCCATAGCAACTACTGCAGATAATGCAATATGATGACGCCTCATGCCCTATGCAGCAGATAGAACAACCAACTTTTCTCCCCACACACATAACCCGTAAACTACCAGAGGATCCCCCACCATCCCGCAGACTTGAGCGTCCCCGCATCCCAAAACGTCATGCTGCGTAAGCGCGATGCAGTGTCCCCCACCGCATCCCGCGCATGCATCACACACGCATCAACACGTATAAAAATAAGCTTGCCTGACCCCCTAAATTCCACGCTTCCCTATGAACAAAACACAGTCCACAGTGACAAGCTCAAATGAAACAGAAAAGAGCCCCTGGTGGGACTGCCTAACTCCGAAAAAACTATTTGCAAAAGTGGAAGAGAGACCCACGCCTCAGCAGATCTACAACTGGAGAATCTACCTAACAGCGTTTGTGGCTTCTTTCGGTGCTATTGCTATAGGATACGATGGTGGGTTTATTGGAGGAACGGTAGCTTTAGACTCTTTTAGACACGAATTCGGTTTAGACGTTATGTCAGCCGATCAGTCTAACGAAGTTATCGCCAATGTAATCTCTGTCTTCCACGCAGGATGTTTTTTTGGTGCTTTACTGTTCTACCCATTCAGTCACTACTTGGGACGCAAAGTTAGTATGATAATTATGGCCTTTTTTATACTTGCAGGATCTTGTATAATGCTGGCTGCTTCAGAGGAACGCGGGATCGCTCCTATTTACATCGGAAGAGTCATTGCAGGCTTGGGAGTTGGTGCTAGTACTAATGTGACCCCTGTATATTTGGCAGAAATCGCTCCTCCAGCCATTAGAGGTCAAATGGTGGCCATATACGAAGTGGGATGGAGAATCGGAGACCTTGTAGGATTTTGGATTGGGTACGGAGTGAACCAGAATATCGAATCCTCCTATACCCAATGGATGATTCCCTTTGGAGTGCAAATCATTCCGGCTGCTATGTTTCTATTTGGAAGTTTAGTCCTTTTGGAATCCCCACGTTGGCTCATCACTCGCGGAAGGTATAGTCGAGCCCTGAAAAATCTACAATGGCTACGCACGCTTGACGAGGACGACGAGTACTTGCAATACGAATTGGACTCGTTCAAGTGGTCCATTGAACAACAGAGAGAAGAAGTTGGCTTGGGACTGCTGGACCCTTTCAAGCAACTCGCTTCTTGGAACATCTCAAAGAGACTTCTCATTACATCGTCCTTGTTTCTGCTTCAAAACTTTATGGGGATCCAGTCCATCAACTACTACTCTCCTCGCATCTTTGCATCTTTGGGAGTGGAAGGAACAAGTGCTACTCTTTTCTCAACCGGTCTCTTTGGAGTGGTCAAATTTGTGTGCACTTTCGTGTACATCATTTTCATTGTGGATAACCCGAAATTGGGAAGAAGAGTGGCCTTTTTGGCATCCTCCGCTATGTGCGCTCTATGCTTCTTCTACATTGGTGCATACTTAAAAGTGGAAGAGTCGGCAGCTACTATAAACGAGGGAGCTTCAAGGGCTGCCATTTTTTTCCTATTTCTATGGGTCGCTTCTTTCATCACAGCCTGGAGTGGCGGTCCGTACGTGGTTGGAAGTGAGGTGTTCATGCAATCCATCAGATCTTTTACGCAAAGTATCAATGCTGCAATGTCGTGGTTGCCTATATTCATCATGTCTCGCTTCACAGGCCAGATGATTACCCATATGAAGTTTGGGGTGTTCTTCTTTTTCGCGGGAATCGCCATGCTATCGATCCCATTCGTGTGGTTCTTTGTGCCAGAGACAAAAGGTGTGCCGCTTGAAGAAATGGACTTTCTCTTCACCAGCGGAGTGTCTGCTCAAAAATCACACAAGCTGGTGATGCAGCGTGTTCGCGAGCGTACCCAAGTGGACCGCGAGATGAACAAGCTGGATAGTCTTGCAAGCGTAAAGGGCACCGAAGAGCGGATCGAGTTTGCCTGAGTGAGATCATTGAAGCGCAGCGGAAATGATCGCACCACGTGATGTTTTTTCTTTTTTAATGATGATATTGGTCTGTGGCTTATCATCAAGACAGTGGAGGATATATATTATTTGTCGTTGTAACCAATATATCCTTCTCTGATAATCTCATAGTCTCTCTAAGTGCTTTCGTATAGACTTGACCGGAAATATTCTTCCAATGATAAAAGCTTAACGATTGAGTCATCAAGACTCTTCCCTACCGCAAGCACCTGAGGGTTGAGTTTTGACAGATCTTATGTTCTAGAAGGTCACGTGACGTCAGTTGCATTAAGATGCATATCGCTCATGCATGCTGGGAGTTTACATCCTTGATGACTTTGAGTGAGTCCGAATATACCATAAACCATCCTAGTAAGTGTCGAATCAACCAGATTTGTAGTCGTCATACTCATGGAGAGTTTTTGTCGTTGTAAAGGAACGAAGAAAAAAATATCTGAATCTTAGAGAAAGAACACGGGGAGGTCTGAATAGATCAGGGCCTCTAACTGGGAAGTTGGGCTAGTGTACAATTTCATAAATCTTGATTTAACTAAAGACTATTTATAGTCCTGAGTTCTCATGCACAGTGAAACCTTCTCTGTTGTCTTGAAAACACAGATAAAGATGATGCATACACAAACTTTTCACAAGGTCCCATTTATATTGCATAAAGGTCACAAATACCCTCGTAAGTGATGCTATATAATTTAGTGACCTCGCAATTTCCATTCTCTCAGGAAATCCAATCTCAGCCATAAAACACCAGAGCGATGCCTCTACCAGCACTGTTTGGGTCCTCAATTGAAAATCACCAAAGGATTCTCGAACCCCCATTCTTCACAAGAATGATTCGGGAATTTTGTGGGTGATTGATCTGCGCGCCGGTGCGGTTTTTTAGCATGCATTTTTTTATGTACAAATCTGCAGCTTTCGCGTACACATGCGTATATCATAGGAGCTCATCCTATGTGTTCCAGGCCGGCGATCGAGGGTTTGTAGTGAACATTTTCTTTCTTAAGTTCTATCATCTCAAGAGTTGAAATTTCTCAAGTGCCATGTTTCTACAACTTGTCTGAAATGCCAACATCGGAAGAGAATATACCTCATTCATCAAAATGGTCATCTTGACTGGACCTTAAGACTCCTTATAACATCCTCTCTTTAACTATTTGCTTGAATTGATTGAGAACGTTTTCTTTATCTCTGCATGAACTAAGGATGATTTTTATATGGCTTGCACCGGTTGGACAATGGGCATAACATCAACCAATAATATTTCTCTCCCGAGTTGGGTTGAAGCCATCACACAAGCCCACGACACTCAGTCAACACTAAAGCATCCCACTCAAAAAATCCAACTTCTATATCAAAATAGCGAACAAAGCCTCTCACTCCTCGACAGTTCGTAGACACATAGTAAGAGACATGCAATCACTTCCGCTATAATCCCACTCTTCGACAATCCACAGATCAATGTTATCTGTAGAAAAGAGAGTCCATCTCGTCGAGCGATCATCTCCGCTGGGGTTATTTGTCCTAATGAGGATCTCTCTGGGACATTGATCCCGAGGAGGAAGACAATAAAATAAAACCTCGCAGGCCCCCTGGCCGTCCAAACTGTATACGTGCAGAGGAGCAGGTTAGACTGAAACGTTTGTCACTTGCTCTCGATGTGAAAGCAAAGGCCATTCAAGAACGACATGCAAGGAACCAATCTAAATTTCGGCTTTTGGTTTCTGAAACTTGACAGTACTCTTGATAATCCTTTATATTCTCAGAACTATATCAGATGTTCTCTCTAGATAGACTTCCCTTGTCGATTCTTTCCCCTATGTTGAACGTAATCACTCTGTTAATTTGAATCTTTTGAACTCTACTTATTGTTTATGCACTTCATGCATACCATTGCATACCGCCCAACTTGAACAATAGCAGAAATTGCATATCTACGCGTAAATTAATGTATCAGCTCGCCCTGACAATGCCCGCTAAGCACTCTAGTTCATCGCTAATCATTAGAAGTTACAGAAAAGACTTAAAGTAAAGACCGTGTGTTTGGATGAACATACCCCAATAAGAGATCCTATTGTTGGAACTCAGGTTCCATATATCAGTTGCATGAAGATGCATATCGTTCATGCACGCTAGACAATAAAAGTAGCTTTTATATCTCTCATTACTTTGAGAAAGTCCGATACCCATAAGACCCGATTCATTAAATATGGCGGTTACTTAGAGGCACACACCACGATACTACCAAACTTTACAGTCACGTGGCAAGGAAACACCACCTTGAGCTTTGGGCAACGCCTAATTGTCACCCGTTCCAATGTATCAACATTCAATCCATCTAGGCGTTTCAGTTTACACGACCTCAACACTTTTAGATATTTCAGCTTTTTGAAAGAGGACAGATCGAAATGTCTAGCCTTGGTCGTCAGAGTGAACGATTTCACTTTTCTCAGATTTTCTTTGGGTATTGGGACCGAGTATAACTGTTTATAACCGCCTTCGTCCTCTCCATATCTCTGAATAAACCCGTCATTGTCGAGAAAAACGACCGATTCGAGTTGTGGCAAGTGACTTTTGTGAGGCTTCATCCTACAGTCTCTGATTTCCAACTTTTTCACAAGTGGAAGAACTCCCAAGTCTGTTCCCTTTATGTAGC
>JAJLWQ010000089.1:0-36662 GCA_030570875.1 Citeromyces matritensis
TACCGCACTAAAAGTTCACACCTTCTACTCAAAGTAGGTCCATCTTTCATAGCAAGCGACTCATTGTAATATCAAAAGGCAAATACCTCCAAGACGAGTCGTGAAACCGCATGAGGTCTTGGAACGCGACTAGCTCGTGTTTTACGTCTTGAGCTAACGCAGGCATCAGCTGTTTGCTAACTGTGAACGACGAGGAAGAATCACATTCGTCCGGGGGTGAGCCTCGTAGAGGATAGTACGTGATGATAGCTGTACGTTATCTTTTCAGTAACACTTCTCGGAGATGGCATAGCCAAGGTGAGGTGAGACTTATATAAAAGTCGTCAGATCCGGATCTAGATCCGGGAAGCCTTTTTCGATCCGGATCGATATGATCTAAAATCGCACCATTGGATCGCGAACCGGAATCGATTCGACACATTTGAGAAAGAATATATAATACAATCTAGTTAAGTGAATTTTTCAACTTACTCGCGAGGGAATAACAAGACAGCGTGAGACACGTAAATTGTCTACGTCTCATAATCAGGTAACTGCTCCTTCCCACAACCCTGCCCTGCAAACCGATCACACCCTCCTCCCTCACGAAGACGTCATTTAATTTACAGTTGACATTGCTCTGTGTATTGTCGAAAAGTAAGATCATTGAATCATAGCGGAAATGATTGCACGACGAGATTTTCTTTTTCACCGATGACATACGCTTCAATGATCTCACTCCTCGATGGATTTTCTTTTTTACAGATGTCATCAATCTGTGGATATAGAACATGAAAGTTGAACGGGTGAATGCGTTAGTGTTGGCTGAGTTTCATGATTACGGGTTCCTGTAATGGCTTCAGCCATATTCGGGAAAGAAATATTATTGGATGATGCTATGCCCATACCCTTCGTCGCAACCCGACATCACTGTGTCAGCCTTATTGAGAACCATTACTAACACACCCTCCCCAACCATCACGCCACCGTAACATCTCTCGTACGTCCTTCTCTCTCCAAAAGAGGCAGATCGCCACCCTTGACCAATGGGAACTGCGCCCATAAGTCTTTTGGAAGTGGCAAACCCCGAGCTTCTCATCTCTTCGCATCAGAGGTTCTTACCAATTCGACTCAGTGATTAAAGTTACGCTGCAGGTAATAATAGACGCACATTTCTGCAATATATATATCGGTTGCTATAACGACCACCGTTTTCAACTCGCTTCGCTTGTTGTTCGTACTATCTCTTCGGCTTCGCTTCAGAGATTAAAACTTCATCCTTACACCACCATGAGATTAGGCCTTGTTCTCCTTCTAATCGTGACAGCTTGGGCAAACGTTCCTGCTGACCCTCCTGTCACGGACATTATCACTTTCCACATCCAGCAGAAGGACCAGCTGAACGGAGAGCTCAAACTGGGGATGTTTGGCACGGTAGCTCCAAAGACGGTTGAGAATTTTGTTACCCTGGCCTCCGGGTCAAAAGGTTTTGGGTTCCAGAACTCCACTTTCCACAGAATAATCAAAGACTTTATGATCCAGGGCGGAGATTTCGAAAATCATGACGGAACCGGAGGATACTCAATTTACGGAGACACGTTCGCGGATGAGACTTTTGAACTCAAACACGATAGAGCAGGAAGACTTAGTATGGCTAATAGAGGTCCCAATACTGGAGGGTCTCAGTTTTTCATTACAACAGGTTTGGCATCGTGGCTAGACGGCCGTCACGTGGTGTTTGGCCAATTACTGGAGGGACAGGAATTTCTGGATGAGATTCAGAGTGTCGTTACTGACGATAAAAGCAAGCCTTTAGAAGATGTTGTAATTGTGAAAACTCGTCACGCCAAACCTGCTAGTTCTGTTACCATTACGCGTTGGTTTGACGACGTATTTGTTGTATTTCTTGTTGTTTCCGGTATTCTTGCCGGAGGGGCTTGGGCCATTCGCAAGATTGTGAATAGACGGCACGACAATCCTTACACGGGGATGAAGGAGGTTTAGAGAGTTTTCTCATAGACAAACATCTTTTCCTGCAACTGAATGACACTGTCGATGACCTCTTTGATTGGGCCGAGGCTATGTTGGTGTAGAACAGCTTGCCACAAGACATGAAGCGCTTTCTCGTTCTTGAGGAGGTTGAGAAGGTTGGATATCTTGACCCCGGCAAACCCTTTTATAGAGCACACTTTTGTCCACTGCGACGAAAGGATTTTGTCTGTAATGACATAGTTATAGTCTAAGTTTGTTGTGTAGTCTGTTATGCTTTCGGACTTGTCGTAGGCCACATTTGGCAGCTCTCCAAAGAGCGTAACACCTGTCATTTTGGCAGGGATATCGACAAAGACCGTGACGGGTTCGTCTTTTTGCAAGATTATGTCGTTGAGGTGTGCAAGTGCCTCTCCGCCAGGGTAGTTGAACGAAGAGGCGTATGCCATAAAAGTTGATGTTATAACGCCCAGCACGCAAAGCCCGATAACCAAAAGGGTCAATAGACGCGAAGTGAGGGTTCGCTTGAACGTGGTGGATGCTATACCGGAAGCACCGAGCATGCATATTCCGGGTACGGCGTAGATGATGAAACGGAGCTCTTTGTGAGGCTGCAAAGACATGATGAATATGTACAGAAAGGAACCCAGTCCGATCACCTTGAGCGAACTACCCACCCTTGAGACCAAACCAGGAATAACAAAGAATAGCGCAGTGGGTGGGATGAAGATTGTAGGGAGGTATTTTGTAAAGTATGCTGAGAAGGGCTCTGTCCCCCACAGTTCAGACTTGCCCTCCATCACGTTGAACCAAAAGGAGTTGAGCTCAGGCAAAACTGGCTCTCCCCAGAAGTAGGAATCTACACACAACGAAAGGAGAGCTCCTATCGAGGCACCCATAGCCATTCTCACCACAGAGTAGTGAGTAACTTTTTTAAAGAGAATGGCAACACAAGCTATGCACACGGCGAAAATGCCAATTTCCAACCGAAACACAGCGCCTGTAAAGGCCAGCCACGTGAGACCCGTGAGAAAGTCTCCGTTGACGCAGTATGCAAGAGCGTGATTTACAAGCGGGAGGGCCATAAAGTTAGGCAATGTTCTAGACGCATAATACGCTGTATGGAACTGGAAAAACTGTAAAACGGCAAACCAAAAACTGGTGCGCGGAAACCCTTTTCCAATGGACCTTTTCAGTCTGATGAGTGCAAGACAGTTGAACATGGCCAAAATCCCCCGCGCGTACATCTGCAAGTTTTCTACGCCGATTAAAGCTAGCGGCTTGAGTAAAAGAGCCACAATACTCGCTCCCACAAAGGTTCGCTTGACGGGTCCTGGGAAATCCACGTGATCAAATTGAGATGTATCGAGTCCGTATGTCACCAGATCATGGATCGCCTGAATGTTGAAGCTCTCCTCTACTTTTGTGAATGGCGCCAGCTTGAGGAAAAAAGCCACAAACCCCACAAATGCCAAATCAATGAAGTCCATCGGTCGTGTACCGATGCAAAATCTACTCAAGTGGTCGCTGGGGAGGTGTAAGGATATAATATGTCTTTCTGGATGCGAGTATGGACGTCGTGTCGGAGTAAACGAAAAACCAAGAGAGGAAAAACATCTAATGAGCTAAATCGTCAATCTCTCATACTTCTCATTGTCGATCACGCTTGATGATAAGCCACAGACCAATGTCATCAGTAATAAGGAAAAAAAATCACGTCATACGTCATAAAGCCTATTTGCGGTCCAGTAGAATAGCTCACTGGATAGGAAGAAACAAACAGTTACACACTCTACCAAGGTGGTGATAACAACCTCGATCAATGATGTCCCTCTATGGAAGGGTATCTCAGTAAAAAGTGGATTTCGTTCGATCATTTCCGTTTCGCTTCAATGATCGCACTCCTCAAAAATCTGCAGACGAATCTCATGGGTGAGAAATGAAAGTTATGCAATCATGATTGAAATGCTTTCAGAAATTGGAAAGCATTTAGCACTCTTCTCCTTTGAGCTATCAGATCTTTATATGGATCGCATTCATGATATTGTTGTTTTGCAAGCGTAGTCCATAGCCCGCTGAAGTACGATTTCAAAAACATGATCTGAAAGGAGGATCAAGGTTGTGCCAGAGCTTCGGAGCGACTATGGAAGCTGCCGTATTAGTCTCCAAACCTTAAACGTTCAAGGAAAAGAAGGATCAGAATGGAATAGGGTACCGGGTGGAGAGGAAAATTACCCGACGGATAAGACTTGGAAACTATAGCCTCAAGTAGCATATCAAACAGTAAGATCGCTGCATAATAAAGAAAGGAAGACGGGAATCAAAGAGTTGCGTAAGTCTTAACTATTTTTTTTCCTTACCAGCAGGATGGAAGGTGGAAACATCTTGAGGCAATAGAGGTAAACTCGAAGCCTGAGAAACTAAAATTGATGACACTGCCCCTGTTTTTGTATTGACCACCTCCTTTGCCTAGCCACACAGTCAAGGAAGGACTGGGCGATTAACAGTTTCTCAATAAGGGTCAGCTCGTCTAGAATTCTTCGAAACTCAAGAGGTAGCTCACCACGATCTGCATTGTTGAACTTCTCCCGAGTATTTCCTTGATGGCAGCGACGACATGAACCATCTCCGCTAATATTCATTCCCGTAAAGTGTTCATTCGACACTGCACATGGTTTTGTGGGGAGGGATACTTCAGCGAGAGATGAACGAAAATTTCCAGACTGTCAGACTGTCTTTCCGAAATGAAAGGTGATGACGGTGATCTTCTTAGTGCGAAGAGGGTAGAAGGAGAGGAGGAGGAGCCAAAGAAAGAGAACTGAGAGGATGGTGCATCAGCAAGAGAGCACTCACTTCGGGTAGAATCAGTAGTGTGGGTCCTGGAGATTGAAGAAGGAGCTGCTCATTCTTGTTGTAAGGCATTCATCAGGGGGCCGGCAACCCGATCTAACTGTGCTACTCGGCTTTTGGTCTACGAGATAATGATGGCGTTTTCGACTCCTTATTAATATTCCACGTGAAACTTGATGATGGAGCAGAAAGATACTAAAAGTCGTACGGAAAGCAAGGATAAAGGAATGATACATTTTCATGAATAGAACACGCTTTTAACGCATTGCTGCATAAAACACTGTCGAAATGCAACTATTACTCTATTCTCCTCAAACCTTTGTCGCAATGAACATTTACCCAAGTTCGACTCCCAGCAAGGCATATTATTTAACCCATGGGGTCAATTCCCAACTTTAAAGCACGGCGGAGAAGAGTTTAGTGGGTATGAGTCAGCCAAGATTGAGTCCCACACTGGGATGCTTCTTGAGTAACCATCGTGCGTGAGAAGCATTCTTTGTCGTTAATCGCTAATGTTGCCGCTATATATATGCTACGATACTATATATATAGGTTAAATCTGTTCTATGAGAATGGATCAAGTTCCAGACCTTGTGAACGATGTGTCCGAGATTACGGGTGACTATGTCGAAAAAAAGCCCGAGAAGACAGTGACCGCTCCTATAACGCTTCCTGTAACGCGTGACTCTTTGAAAAAAGTACCTGTGACAATCATCACGGGCTACCTCGGGTCAGGCAAGTCCACGCTGCTTGAAAAGATCGCCAAAGACGGCAAGAGAAAGATTGCTGTGATTCTGAACGAGTTTGGAGACTCTTCAGATATCGAAAAGTCGGTCACTTTGCAAAACGGGTCCTCCTCCTACGAAGAATGGCTCGATCTCGGAAACGGGTGTCTCTGCTGCTCTGTCAAGGACAATGGTGTGGCTGCTATTGAGAGACTGGTGGAAAAAAGAGCAGATTTTGATTACATCTTACTTGAAACCACCGGACTCGCTGACCCGGCTCCTATAGCTTCCATCTTTTGGCTAGACGAAGGACTCGCCTCAAACGTGTATATAGACGGTGTTGTCACTGTACTCGATTCCAAGCACATAGAGACTTGTCTCAACGACACTGGAGGCCATTGGCATGGTTCTGCCAAAGACGGCATCACTACAGCGCATCTTCAAATTGCGCTAGCGGACGTCATTCTGCTGAATAAGGAAGACCAGGTTTCGCCTGTTGAACTCGAAAAAATCACCACTCGCATAAGTAGCATAAACTCTGTAGCTCCAATCTACCGCACAAGGTTCGGGGACGTGGATCTCGATCATATACTGGATCTGCATGCATTTGAGGCTAACAATCCCAATTTTTTGGAAAAACTGAGCACCTCGTCGTACCACGACCCGCAAATATCCACTGTTTCTTTGCAGTTTGCCAAACTCGATCCATCGGACTTTGATCGTGTGGAGTCCTTCTTGCAGCATATCCTGTGGGAGAGCAACTTGGAGGTTTTAAGAACAAAGGGCATCTTTGTTACTGAGAGTCTGGATTTCTCCATCCTTCAGGGCGTGCGTAGAACCTATGATATCATGACGGGCGGAAAGCTCGAGAGTGACCGGAACTGTAAACTGGTTTTTATAGGTAAAAATTTGCAGAGAGATGGTTTGGCGGCTGAATTTGAAAGAGTGACGAATATGACGGTAATTTGAGGGAGAGTGGAGGGAGAGTGATATGAACTTATTCTTAAGCCCTGAGAATATGGGTGTGCTCATCGAGGTTAGTCAGTGGATCCTTTAAAGCTAAAGGCACTTTGATGGCTGATTTTTCATTCAAGTATCAACACTCTTGATGGATATAGTCATTATAACAAAGATTCACACACACTTATTCATTATTCCGGTCACTCTCATGGGCAGATCATACACCTCATGCTCATAGCTTCACTCCAAAATTTCACAAAACAAAGTATAGAAGACGCATTGTGGCTTAAGCGCACCCTACAGATAGTTACTGTATTGGTTTTAGCAGCTTTCAAAAACACTCGCGACACAACACCAGAAATGTCTATTCAAGTCATGTGGTGATGACCTGCAGAGTTGGTCGACAAAGATTTGGTCTAAATTTGAGGAGCCGCACCCGTCATTCAAAGAAACAGATACTCAGGGTGTAAATGAGGTGTCTGCTCGAAGAAAACATATCAGATGGAAATCATTAGAAGACTCTCTTTGATCAAATGGCATACGTAACGAACTTGAACAATGCCTTTTCTGCGTGACACATATTTCTTGAGAAAGGGACATGTTCATTTGTTGCTTCGTTGTATTCGGACAACAACAGGCTACCAAAATGTAAGACTTTAAACAACGATATATGAGTAGAGCGGCTCATCATTGCATATCGAAAAATCAGTCCTCACCACGAGACGTTGACTTCAAAAGCCTGAAGCTCTGAAAGGTGAGAATACGAGAATTCTTTATTCTTTCTTCGGCTTGAAAGGTTTGATACATTGCCAATCTCACCCACATGACCTCTTGATAGCTATTCATAAAGTATGGCAGAGATCTCCTCCATCCTCCAAAGTCAAACACGTCGTTAACCATTCATAGACCAATATCGGACCAGCAATAGAGTTTATAGAATTCATCGTTGGTAAAAAAAGGAAAACCATTGCGTCATGCCATCGTTTGCGCTTGATTTCGGTGATGTCACTCCTTGAATGTTCACCGACCAACGTCATCGATGAAAATTACAATTGCATAGTCTCAAAAACTGAAATGCCTTATGTACTCTTCTCTTTTAAACTATAGAATCTTTATATCCACGTAGTCTTTACTATCTTTGTTTTCCTAACCAACAGGATGCAAAATTCTTCAGACAAGAGAACAAATGAGTAGCCAGAGGATGGCACCGGGCCATTAAAAGTTCCACAATAGGGGCAGCTCATCTATAATTCTTCGAGACTCGAGAGATAGCTCACAGGATCTTTTTCACATTTTTGAACTTTTTCCAAGTATTTCTTGATGGCGGCAAAGACGTGAACCCTCTGCGATCATGCATTTCCTAAGGTGTCAATGCATTTCCTAAGGTGTCACACTTCGCTTGACTTGAAGGAAAGGAACATTTTAGCGAATGATTGATGAAGATTTTCCAGACTGAGAGACTTCCTCTTTGGATGTAAGCAGTTTGAGTAAAAAGATAGTGACGGTTTTTTAGAGAGGAGTCGGTAGAAGAAGAAGTAGATAAGGAGGAAGATCAGGAACGAGAGGAAGAGGAAGAACGGAAAGAGCAAAAGAGCACTCACTTTATGTAGACCCCGTTGAAGAAGAAGTCACTGCATATGAAGGAATGAAATCTTGCATCCATGCATGTTTCAGGACTATCAGGTACGCTGTCGCAATTAAATTTTACTTCAGTCTTCTGAGTCTGGTGTGTCATGTTTTAGATAATGTCGGTTCCGATAGAAGTATAAGCACGTCACCCGAACGAAGCTCAACCCTTACATCATCTCTTCGCTCCAGAGAGACACCCCTACACCATCTCTTCCGCGCTTCAGGGATAATATATATATATATATCATCACCACGCCAAGATGAGCTCGCATCATACGGACAAAAGACACTCGTCAACCAAAAAACTCTCCGTTGCAATTCCTCAAATCCACGAGGTGCAGTTTGGGGAATCCCTCGGAGCAAGGACAAACATGCTACCGAGCTTCAAAGAGCTAGGCCCGCCTGATCTGGTGCATTTCTCAAGGTACCAAAAATCCACCCAGCGAGACGTAGGATACTACCATTTTGTCACAGGACTGGAAGTGTCGTCGACTGATGCCCCCGTCGCGTATTTATCCACAATTCAGCTCGGTTCCAAAAATACATCGTCAAAACACCCTCAGATAGCCACGTACTGTTCATGGAATTGTTTTAGTAAAGGGGACGTCCGAATGCGGATAGAACTCTCTGGCGGAGGCAACAAGACCGTTCAATTGATTCCTGGAGATCACCGCCAAGTCTCGCTTCATGGAACTCTGGATGATGGTGTATGGAGAGAAACGTATGTATCTGGACTGATTAGAAGTATAATTTTCTGCAATGATCCATCAAGGCAATTGCCCGGGCTGCACCAAATCAACCCAGTCTCTTCTACAATTGCTTGCAAAAGAGCTCTAGCAGAGATGGTGGCACTTCTTCCAAGTGGTCGACTGACGGGCTGCAGAACAACGGTGCAACAGCCCACTTTAACGCAGAACCACCTTGTTGATGCTTTGTTGATTTTGGCAAAACTCACAAATCTACAGCAGTTTGTCATTGACGAGATGGAGAAACTCGAGCTTTCAAAAAACGTATTTGCTCCTATATTAATAGAGCTGCTCATCTCACAGGATAAAGAGATTGAAGCGGTTAACCTGTTATACAAGTCGATCAAACGAGACCCGCGAGATGCGGCCGTTTTGAACAAACAGACTAGCTACCTTTTGAAAAAGAATCGTCCAGATCTAGCTGTGCTGCCTATTTTACGCGCAGTGGAATCGTCGCCAATGGAATTCGAGTACTGGGCCACCTTGGTAAAAGTGCATCTTGCCAATAAGAACTATGCGGATGCACTTTTGGCCCTGAACTCGTGTCCCATGTACGCCGCGAGGCCACGGGACATTTCCAAACCGTTGAATCCGCGGGCCACAATCTTCGAGGAACCTTCTGAAGGGTACTTTGAAGGTGTCTGGGAAGTTGCTGTGAGTCCCATTTTCGGAGAGAACGCCGATGCGGTGGTGGAGTTTTCCTCTCAGAAGCAAGTGGATGCTGTGGACCCCATGTTTTTGAGGGTTTACAATGCAACGAAATTCAAAGCAACTTTTGCTATAGCGTACGACCTTCTCTGTCTCATCACCAGAGCCGTTGGTTGGGACCATCTGCTCAAACTACGGTCCCAGGTATTTGTTATGGAAGAAGAGTACACAACGGTGGAAGGCGTAAGAGCGAAAAGGCTTTGTGAGCGGTGGCTCGATAACCTATTTTTAATCCTCTATGACGACCTAAGGGTTGTGCTCATGTGGGAAAACGAGCGCAAGTCGGAAGGGTATGACGTCAAGCACAGCGCTCTTGAATGGGAACTTATTGGTCTGGCTGCTATGAGAACTCATCACGATGAAGCTGGAATAATAGCTTTGAAAACTGCTCTTAGTGCCAGGTATTCTCACGTGGCGGCTTTAAAGCTGCTAAAATACTACCTAGAATTCGTGTCAGATACAACCCAACTCATGGAGCTGAACCCAAAGATAAAGTACCGTAACATCCTCGCCTGTCTCCCGACGGACTTTATGTTGAAGATGGTGGCGCAGATATGCTCGTGGGAGTATAGATGGTACGGCGAGTTTCACACCCAAGTACTTACTTTCTTAAAATTCACCTGCGAAACGGAGGGAGAGACGTATTTGAAGAGCTTGGTACAGGTGCAGTTCCCCAATGACACAGTTGATTGCCTGTTGGATCGCTATATCTCGTGGTGTCAGCAGTTTGGAGAGTGAGGGTCTGGAAAGGGAAAGACGGTACGATCTATAGACTAGAAGGTTGTTGAGGAAACGATGTGTTATAGGTGTATCAAAGCTTCTCATCGAGCTATTGCCATGGGCTGATAAACAACGACTTTCATAGGCAAATAGAGAGAAATCGTCAAGCCGTCCTGTAAAGCTGTGGGTAAGCTAATTTACTATTAGCGACAATAGTTTACTGCATTGCAATACTAGCAAAATACGCTAAAAGGAAGAATATGCTATTGTTCCCCTTCCAAGTATGATATACACGAGACGCAAGACGTACGTCCCACTTATTGTCATGCGCATCATTATTTAGTAGCACAAGTCCGAGGAAATGCCTCTCTGCACCTTAGCAGAACGTGCTCCATCAAAGGAGGGGGTCATGTAAGCTAGTGCATATTTCTGCATATTTCTGCATCTGACGTTGACACCCACATCACAGCTTCACGTTATATTGGCAGACGATGAGTGAGACAACGCCCGAATTTGCAGATCATTCTAAACCTCCTGAAGGGTAGTTCGGGTCAAGAGAAGATCTATATAAAGCGATCAACTTGTAGGATACTCCGTAACTGACATATAAAAAAAAAGCCAGCTAGTACTTCGAAGCATAAGGAGGAACTACTTGGCTACAATGTCAATTTCCAGGAAGAAAGATAAAGACAGTAGTCATGCTCTAGAATTAGTGGTTTCAGTATAATCGGCATAAGACCAGAAATAATGTTCCACTGCCGGATGCAAGCATGCAGTTGACCGCATAACTGCTATTGTCATATGTGAGGAGTTTAACCAAAGAAACAACAATCACTCCATAAGCCGGTGAGGCGCCATGTTGTATTTCAACCCGAATCTACTATGAGTGACATTCTTGCCTAAAAAGTCATACAGCCATTGACGGACCAGCAGTTGCCTTTGAACGTTCATAAGACGAAATAACAAGGGTCTTTTCCCTCGGTCGAGACACATAGACAATACCGATTAGCGTATAGCGTAAAAAGGGGACTCAGAAGCATACTATTGTGAGGTACAAAAAATCTCTAGCTAGACAACTCCATTTCACTTGACACCCACTGATTACGGTAACTAACGAGAATACTAGACGCTTCCCAGTAAGACCAATCCATGATTAAGGCGACCTAGTCTCAGCTGGTCTCTGACCGCGTCACAAACTTTATACTACTCTCGACAGGCTGACTTAAACTGGCTCAGAGGCCTTCCAAAGGTCGCTCGACAGACTGAACCCTGCTCCTCAACCATCGCTACATATGTAATTTCACAAAAGTCCTAGAGGGTGAGTTAAGAAGATTGAAATCTGCGTACGGACAAATTCTCTCCACTGAATTTCAGAGACAGAAATCCTCACACCATCGGGGCCAACAAAGCATTCTTCTCTTTAAACTAGTTATTTATTGTACACTTATGTAATGAGTCTCCTTTTCCAATACTATCGACTCCACGTAGTCAGACGTACACACATATATGAATGCATGCCGGGCGACTCGCGCAATTGGGATCTGCATCCAACAATCTTTTGTTGCAGAACAAGGCAGAGATGCTGCGAGGGAATAAAACTTGGTGAAACATCGATATGATGCATGCTCTGATCACCATTGCGAATGAAATGAGGCAGTCTGCCTTGATATCCTTTCCACAGACGGCTTTACGGCATTATTTCTTAGTAAAGTAGAGTATGACACGACAATTTCATTACTTATAGCGGTCAGCGACGAAAATGCATTGCGGGTTTTATGATTTAATACCTAGGACCATCTCTTTCGCTTCGCTTCAGAGGACAAACAAAAGGGCTCTGATATTCAAAAGCTTCGCTTCACATCATGATCAGCACCCACACACCCTCTCACGTGACCAACCAACAAGGACGTGCCCCTACCAATTCTCGTCTGCTGACAGCCATCGAAAAGGAATACGGAACAGGGTCGATTCGCTTGACTAACGGACGGAAAGCTGTAAGAAAATATTACCTTTGAAAAATGTCTGGTATGTTTTGGAGGTTTGGACGCACCTCAAGCGTATCCCTTCTTTTAGAGAAGCCAGACGTTACGCTGAATGAAATATTGGATGACTCGGAACTGCTGCAGGAACTCATGTCGTCGAATTCTGCTCTTGTGGAGTATTTTAGAGAGCCGGAGATTCTCACAAAGCTCATAAATTTCTTGGTGGATGATTTTGACGAGAGTAAAGTTGAGCCAGAACCAGAAAAGCGCCCTGTGCCTCTTGAAACTGAGCAAAGGGGAAATGAGTCGGATTCGGACGATCTAAACGATGTCACCATGGAACAGGAACAGGAAACACCCTTGGAAGCTTATCGACGTCGAGCGCAAATGGCATCGGAGGTACTGAGTGCCGATGTCTGGTCATTGACGGATAAGCTAATGGAGAGTGTTCCGCTTCTGGACAAGCTGTGGGGGATCTTGGACCGGCCGGATCCTCTGAGTGTGGATGCATCAAACTATTTCACAAAGGTGAATGAGCATCTTTTGGATACAAAACTAGAAAGCATGATTGGGTACATTTTAAAACAGGAAAATTTGGTGGAGCGGTTTGTGCGGCACGTGGATCGTCCGCAAATTATGGATTTTTTGTTGAAGACCATCTCCACCGACAAACCCGATGCGCCGACCGGCGTAATTGAAGTATTGTTAGAACAGGATTTAATACCGCAGCTGATTGAGTTTTTGGCTCCTTCAGTCGTTTCCACAGTTCAGTCTTCGGTGACGGATTTTCTGAAAGCATTCATCACTCTGTCTGCCAACTCCAACACCGACAGTTCTACGATTGGGCCCAACGAGTTGACGCGACAGCTTGTGAGCGAGCCCATGATGCGCAGACTGGTGTCGCATATGCTGTGCGGCGGTTCTGGGCTGGCCAATGGGGTTGGGCTTGTGATTGAGATTATTCGTAAGAACAACTCGGACTACGACTACGTGCCCGTTGTCTATGTAACTATAGAATCGCATCCTCCAACTCCGCGCGACCCGATATATCTGGGAGCGCTTGTGAATGTTTTTGCCGAGGCGATTCCGCAGTTCACCGAAATGATCAGCCGCAAGGAGAACCGCGTTCTTGAGACTCCCTTTGGTAGCATCGAGCCTCTTGGGTTTGAGCGGTTTCGCATTTGCGAGCTTGTGGCCGAGCTTCTGCACTGCTCCAACATGGCCCTTCTCAATGACGAAAAGGGCGAGTCCATCGTACAGGAGAGGGACGAGGAGAGAGTGAGGCTCAAGAGCTTGGACGATGTGGCGCAGGAAGTGAACAACTTAAGACTCAACTCGCCTGATGCAAACTCCATAGAGCACGCAAACTCCGTGGACGTAGAACATGCAAATGACACCATAGAACATGAGGAGGACCATCACGACATGGACGAAACCATCCTGGAAGTGAGAAACGACTCTGAAGAATCCATACGCGCCAACCCTGTAGTTGGAGATCGGCTCAAGATCGCACTGGCCGACAACAAAGTAACTGTGGTCATTTTGTCCATGTTTTTCCGGTTCTCATGGAACAACTTTCTGCACAATGTTGTTTTTGACGTTGTGCAGCAGATCTTCAACGGATCCATGGACGTTGGGTACAATCGCTACCTCGCGATCGATCTCTTTGGGCAGGGCCAGATAACGCAGTCGATAATTGAGGGCCAGCGCAAGTGCGATGACTACGAAGAACAAACAGGACTGCGTCTGGGCTACATGGGCCACCTCACTCTGATTGCAGAGGAAGTTGTCAAGTTCACCACACTGTACCAGCCTTCGTCTGTCTCCAATGTCATAGAGGAGAGCACCTCTCAGGATGAGTGGAGCAAGTATGTGAACGAGACTCTTGTGGAGACTCGCGAAAAGTACAACGCCATTTTGGGCTCCTCCCCTGATGAGGAGGAAGCCCCTCTCGAGAAACCGGCCGAGGATGATCCCAAGGACCAGTTCTCTCGGTACATGTCTCAGCAGATGACTCCCGAGAGGTTTGGTTCCTCTGACGACGACGACGACGAAGAATGGAGTGCATCGGAACAAAAAGAGGGCAAAAGACAAATGAATTATGATTTCTCCCCAATGGGGCTACTAGATGATGACGATGATTATGAGGACCCCAACGACGATGGGCAGAGTTATGCGCGCGACGATCACCCACTCTACTCGCGCGGCGGGCTGCTCAATCCGGTGGGACCACCAAAAGATGATGATTACGAGGAGGAGTTTGAGAAGCTAGAGGAGCCATTTGTTGATCCCCTTTCGGACTCTTCGGAGGATGAGGAAACAGCTCCGGGCCAGGATCTGGGACTGCGGCGAAGCTCCAGTCGGGGAGAGTCTTGGGGTGGGGAGTATGAAGAGCCGTGGCAGGATGATTCTTGGGACTCGGATGAAAAGAGGCATTTGAATATGGCAAACTATATTCAGCAGACTAATGATTTTTAATGTCTAAGCGAACAACGAGCGGAGCGAGTTGTGAGCTTTACACCGTGGCTAAACTGAACGTGATTGCATATTCAATGATGACATTGGTCTGTGGATGTACTCTTGCTTAAGATTGAAAACTGGGGGGACGGTCATATGAGAGTACGACAAAATTGGAGAGTTTTTCGCTCTGTTTTCATGTTCTAAAAAATGTCAGGAAGGGTTATTCAGTAACACCAAATTGGTTCGTTTGGCACAGTTTTTTTAAAAAAGCGGCAAAGAAAGGCATGGCACAGAGGCACAGAGGCACAATGCGGAACGAGCCAACACTTGCAGTCCCTCCTCTCTCACCCTCGGAGTAACTCTCAATGACTGTATGCATGTACTTGTAATCGACGACAGTGGACTAATAGCGACGAATCGTAAGCTGAGAAGCTATAATTTCGCAGCGAAAGGCATATGTAAGGATGCGTTAGTGACGCAAAATCCCTTCACGCCTTGAATCGTTTCCAGAACGCAATCTCCCAACATTTCATTCTTTGTAGTCAACCAATGATCTAGGCCATGTCATTATCACGCAACCATTTATACTCTCTCGACAGCTGCATGCTGTACTCGCAAACGATAGCCTACTCGATAATGTACCGAAGGGTGTAACCACCACTTTGTGTAATGGTGACCTATCATTCTTGTGAGACGGTCATTAAAATCAACTGTTGATACTGGATTTTGTAGCTATTTTTGCCTGTCCCTTTTTTTTCTAATATTTTTTAAGGCCGACAAATGGCGTGGAAAGGATATCCGTTATACAACTAACTAGCAAGTATAACCAAAGCTTCCAGAAAAATCAACTACAAAACAGAATTGCTTGAAGGAAGAGATTGCCAACGCGAGAAAGGTGACAAGCAAAAGATCTTTCACCGTGACAAGAAGATGGTAGGGGACTACCGATGGATACAACGGAGCATGCCACAAGAATTAGGAACGTGGATGCGGACTTAGGGAAACGAGTGCTAGTGGAACCGGACTATATGATTGAGCAGGAAAGGTAAGGAACCGTAAGACTCAACTGATGAGCACCGTCACAGAACGCCCATAAGGTATCAGAATGAATGCAGTATCGGACCGGAAGATCTGAGAGAAATAGATCTCGGCATACTGACGACAACAGAACAAAACCCTGATTGGAATCTACCAGCATTTCTGGGATGGTGTTGAAGAGATGCACAAGCATTGTTACTGGGAATGATAATCAGATTATCGCATCTGATCGGTTTTGAGAGCGCTAGTTGAATCTGTTGCACGGATAAACATGAGGGAGGATAGAACAGGATTATGAGACGGAATCGCATTCGAAAGAGTTTACTGCAAGCGATACTTGATTGCGAAAGGCTGTACGCTAGACTTTTCGGAATCAAGAGGGGTGTGTCAGGATTTCATCCTTCTATGATGTAATCCCGTCAAATCTACGTGTCAACATGTCTATGCATTTCTATGCATCATGACGTGGCAGTGCTATTTGGGTATAAATAGGCACTATTCGCACATTGTTAGACAACAGCCACTATAGCCCTATAGGCTATAGCGTCCTCTGTATAACCTCAATACAACCACGTAGGTGAACCCAGATCAAGCAGTAAGACGCAACACCTATCGATACACAAAATATCAATATCAATTGCATTCAAAGCTCGGTGCTTAGCCAGACTTTTGCAATGTAGAGTGATATTATCACTCATTATTTGAACGTCTTTACATTTCGGGTGAAGAGGACTTCCGTGACTCAAAAAAGGCCTTAAGATCCACTCACATCTCACTTAAGTGATAGCCAAGGTTCTGAAAACTACATTTATCGTGTCCCATGCGAGTGCTGAACTTGCAGAAGCCTATTGTTCATACACTTGCATGAAGCGAGTTCCAGGTTCGACAACTACGAGGCGCTTTGCGAGGCTCTTCATATGTTGTTTCAGCGGGTACTATGGACTCGAAGTTATAGTCGGACTCACTCAAGTCAAACTATCCGGCATAGAGATATGCACCTTCATGCACCTAAACGTAATGTCCTACGGAACGAGAAATGCCACCAATCTCCTTACACTACTCGAACACTGAGAATCTCACTGAGAAAATATCCATCAATATAATGGAAAAGAGATTACACTAGGCGATGCGCCCGAGAGGCAAAAACCCTTCTTACCAATGCACAATACCTCAACGCCAATACGGCAATGATCAAAGATCGCATTTTAATGGCTTAATTAGAAATCAGATCTGTCATCCGAACAGTTCAATACAAAACTCACCATCAATCACTCCCCAGAACGTATTGAGTGCTTCTTTCCGCCACACCCGTACACCATACCCAAAGTGAGTGCAAAACAAGAATGTGGTTAGCCCGTTACAATCAACTCTCCTCAATTTTATGGCTCGCAGTCTTTTCCAGTGTCTTGTGGAAATTCAACTCATTCGGTCAGCCGAAAGCTTATCAGGACACCAATCTCTTTGTAACTGGAGTACAATCGCTGGCTTTGGTGGAGGTGTACAATTCGGCGGTCGGTAACGTAAGATCGCCAGTTTTTACTACTGCAACACAGGTGGCAAGCCGTTTGCTTTTGGTGTTTGGAATCGTTCAGTTGCTTCCGCAGTCTCCGGCAAACCAACATTGGAGTTATGTAACTATGTGTGTATCTTGGTCCATCACCGAGGTGATCCGTTATCTTTACTATGCGATGAACATTACCACAAGGGGGTCCCCACCAAAATGGCTGTCTTTTCTGCGTTACAACACTTTTTTGGTGCTTTATCCAACGGGTGTCTTTAGTGAGCTCTGTATGATTTATCTTTCCCTTCCTGAAGCTGCAAGAGTTGTTGGTCCGAGTTATGCACTTTTCTTGAAAGTCATCATGGCAACGTATGCTCCGGGGTTTTATATGTTGTTTTCCTATATGGTTCGCCAAAGGAGAAAGGTGATGAAGGGACTAAAGAGGGATTAGATATTGAAGCGAAGCTGAAATGGTTGTGTGACTCTTTCAACCTAGCTTTTAAGTAAATGAGAGACCTCTGTGATTTGAAGGAGCAGGTGAAATACTTTAATATACGTTCACCTTGGTTTGGTGGAAAGGTAACTTCTGCGCCTTGTGACACAGTCTCGTGTTGAGTGAGCCGAGTTCGGCGCATGGCATTCAATAAATTAACCATAAAGACGATTACTTCTTGTATATCGCCTCTCGAATTCTATCGGAAAAGTCTCTATTTCAAGCACTGGAACCCTCATAGAAGTATCAAGCACATACAAGTCAAAGCTTTGTCTGTGGTTGGATTTATCATGATGGGTCAGAGATGCTAGAAGCGAGAATGCAACAAAATACTCTTTGAGTCTAAATCTGTAAGTTTGCGCTCACAAATATAAAGTTGAATGATTGAGCTATAAAACCGGGACAGTGTGTATCAATCCCTTGTGAGAATTGTCAATAAAGATAGACTGATATATCGGAGCACTTATGCGTTCCACGCCTGTTTTCTGCAGGTGTACAACTTTGTCATATAACAGGCCTACCTCACTGTCCGATTCTTTTGAATACTTCCAGTGCACATATGATTCCTGACCCTTCCAGGATCTGACCCTCATGCACGTATATGTATCATGTGCATATTCCATGCATATATCACGTGCATTCCACTTACAGAATGCCATTTTCAACTATTTATCAGTACTATAGAATGTACAATGAGAGTTTTTGCTTTTTTCGCCATGTAATTTTATCATGTAATCATGATTTCTCGGCATGCTATGCTTGTTCAGCACGCGTTTGGACTTAACCGTGGCAGCTATATTACCATGCAAGCGTATAATTAAAAGGAGAAGTGTGAGGGGATTCTGGGTGGGCGAGTAGGTAGTGCGAGCCACATTTTAGGATCTTCCTATCACAATGCATTCCAACCTTCTTTCTTGTTAAGCGGTGCTGTGACTCAGGACCAGTTTTAGACAGGGACTCTAGCGCAAATAGACAGTCTCTTTTGTTTTGTGAACCTCTTGAAACTAATACCGCAGGTATGCCAGCGACAGTTCTTTCACGAACATTCTCTGGTGACCCTTCTTCCTTGAGTCCTATCCACGAACACCGCTATCCCAAAAATGAGCTATTATTCCATAGTTTCCAAAAGGACAAACTTGTTGGCAGAATATCTTCTAGGTCAGTAGAGAAGTGCTGGCCATTTAAAAATGGAATCAGTCATTTCTGCATCAGGCCAACCGACGGAGATGATAATTCAGTTCTTCAATTCGGGCTAGTGTGCGTAGAAATGGTTTGGACTCGATCAAAACTGTCCAGAGTAGTTAAGGAGCTATTGCCATAGGCCCCTTCATATAACAAAAGTGCAAGTAATGAATGCAGTACTTGATTCAGATAGCTAGATGGTTTTGTAACACCCATTGATCTTGCTCTAGTAGGTCTCCATGTGAGGAGGACACTTCTACGTGAGCTTCTCATACACAAGTAGAGTGTGGTCAGGCTTTTTATGTTAAGTTGCCAGTATACCACGGTTTATGTCTCTGTCCTAGTTGTCGAATCGACATGGTCTGCTGTCAGTTCTTTTCACCATGGCAATAGTTATATTGTTGAGGCAATTGAAAGAGGCTAAAACCTTTGGATTTCGTATGACGATACAAACAAAATGCTTACAAACTGCAATTTCAGAGGTTTGTGGTCAAGATGCAAAACCTCCTTTCTTACATTGCAAGCAAAACCTCATCAACAATCATCGTGAAGCTTTAATGCGCATCCACACACCACATCACCAACATGTTGAAATTTTTGAAACCTTTAGCCTTTTCCCGTCAGCTTCACAATGCTGTGGCTCCATCGGCAACAAAGCAGCTAGCAAATCTCACTCCTCTCAAATTTGAAAAAGACCTCTATGCCACGATACGCGTCCACAACAGACCTTACATGGTAACAGAAGGTGACAAGGTTTTCCTTCCCTTTAGAATGAAACACGCCGAGATTGGAGACACTCTCACTTTCAACGACGTTATTTCCATCGGATCTCGGAATTACATATTTGCCGGAGAACCCATCGATCCACAGCTATTCTCTATCAAGGCCACGGTAATTGAAAAGACAAAGCAGCCGTACCACGTCAAAGAGGTTACAAAAAGAAGGCAAAGGCATGTTCGTCACATTCCAGTAAAGCACGATTTGACGGTGCTCAGAGTTTCGGAGCTGCGTTTGGTCTAGTCCTGTATATAAATGTTGGTATATGAATTATTTTGCTCGGAAATGGGTTGTAGAGAAGGTAGACGAGGTTTTACTTGGATGGTCATTGTTTTTTTACTTAAGAATACTCCTTCAAGAAAGCGGTTGTGATATCAATTGAACGATTCGTGGATGGCATTATCTGTGGTGGACATATTAGATGAGAGCAGGAAAAGACATACTTATCGTAGCGTAATATTCAATCCGTTTTGATATATATAACTGAGAGAGGAGAAAGCACAGTTCCTGGGATGATGTTCATGACTCTACGCATAGAGCCTTTTTTCCTCAAGCAGGATTCCCTTTCGTATTACGTTTTCGCCACAGGGGCCATGGTATTCTGACGAAGTTGGGTTAAACCGACAGGGCTTCAGTTCGCCAGTCCTCCTATGAGTGGATGAAATAGTGGAATACTGTCAATTTGTCTCCACAGTCAATAGAGGCTGAAAAGACAATAAAAGATCATTTTACTCAAGCCATATATCTCGTATCTATGCAAAGGCTGAAAGAACTCGATAAGATGATCAGGTGTGTATGGTCAGGTTTGTCGAAAGACAGAAGGCATAGCAGTCCAACACTCTTCATGACGAAGAAAAGCTGGCTACGTGATGACTCTCTCATACAACCATGAATCAGCTAGGCTTTCATTTACTGAAAAGAGTATACGATCTAGATCTTTTGCAGCTGATTCGTATTTTCTTGCCTCGATAATTCAAGTCACCATGACTAAAAAAGCAATTAGGCAACTTGTGCTAAGCAGTATTTTGCTTCAGACCTCTTTCGATATGTCAGCACTCTCGCAACACAAATTTCGTCGTTGAGACAAAACATCAAGTTTCTCAGTCAAATAAAGACTGCTATTCAATATAGTCCAGCGAGTTGCAGTGGCACATGGACTACTTGTAGAGCAAATGCTTTTGGTGAGTTGAGTTCGCCAACCGCAGAAGATGGCTGTTTTTATTCGAACGCTTCTGGTCCCTTTCGCCATTTTCATACCAGCGGGACATGAACCACTAGTCGACGGAATGTGTCAGAAAGAGTCTTCATGACTACTTTTGCCTGGCCTAAGACAGATGACTTCACCCATGGTCCAACTCCGGGATCGTCCCCTGCGCATGCTGTGAAACACTAAAAAGCACACCGCTGGGTAAACAGCATAAGAGCATCTTAATCTTTACGACACTCATGTCGAAAAGTCCTCTGATTAGGATATCACTCGTTGGAGAAAAGGTAATAAGAGGTCCACACTTTCGGCTTGTACAAAGGAACTGCTCCACTTTGATGGAAAGATTTACTTATCATACCGCTCTTGATCCAAGATGTGAAATCACAAATAGTGGACGATCTATAATTCTGAACCAAGAATCATTCTGAGAGCTCCATCTACAACCAATAGATCATTTTCTGTCTGACCTCTCTCCATTGTCAGATTATTAAGATCATCACTTCTATGCCAGACAACCACCTTGAAAGCTGTTTGTCTCGAACGAAGAGTGATAAATCACTTATACTTCCAACCTTTGGGCCGACCCGGTCCGAGCCTTCTCTTGGTTCTTATGGGTTGATACTCTGGGGCCTGGGAGGGAGGTTTGGGAGGACCCTCTTTAATAATACTCCTCAAATTGCCGAACGACGCTTTTTGAGAGGGCGCGCATAAAGCTGATTGCCTCTTTTGAGCGGTCTGGTACAACTCTGATGGCTTTCTTTTCATAGAAAAAGACTGAAACCCTTGAACTACCGAATTTACAAACGGAAAGGTCGTAGGCATTTCCTTCTCCTTGAAGCGGTATAGATTGCGCACAAGAGTAGCATTCTGAGATTGATATAGATCGAGCCTGGTGCCCAATTTACCAGCAAACGGATTCAGAAATCGTGATTTGGACATCTCCTCAAACATGCCGGGACCCCCAGATCTCTGTTTGAAAGAGCTCAAGTGAAGAAGAAGCTTGGAACGTGTGAACCCAACGTATAAACACCGTCGCTCTTCGTCAATGTACATATCAGGGTTGTGAGGGGGACCCTTAGAGTTGAGAGAGTGGATGGAGGGGAAAATACCATCACACAGTCCTGGGATGAAAACCACAGGCCATTCTAGACCTTTGGATCCATGTATAGTGGATATTGACACGAAATCTTTCTTTTCCTTGTCCTTTTCCTGTGAGGCTTCATAAAGGTCGACAGAGTCAAGAAAGCTCTCAAGAAGAGAATGCTCTGATGACGGGTTTAGGCCATCTATTTCTTGGTTCAACGGTTCAAAAGTCAGAAGCTGGGCTTTCAGCTCTTCGAGGTTTTGCTGGCAAGACTCAATCTCTGGTTCTGATTTCTTCAAAGAATCCAGCTGGGCACTTTTCACTATATGATCAAAGACTCTGGCAAGCAAATCTCTCTCATCCAACTCCTCACTTAGAATGGTTCGACACTTCTCAATTATGGCCATATAAGAAGCCAGAGAGGTCAAACTCTTTTTCGGCAATGCTTTTTCGCTCTGTATCAAGTCCCGGAAAAGATCGAAAACCTGTTCACCGTTGAACACGTCCATTTCCTTTTCCAGCTTTTCCATAGACTTAAGACCGATCCCCCTAGTGGGAACATTGATGGTTCTCATAATCGCCAAAAAATCCTTGTCTGAAACAACCACACGCAAATAATCGATCATGGCCTTGATCTCTGTGAGTTCCCAGAAAGCTCTGCCCTGCAAAACTTTGTGTGGGATGCGAGCGTTGAGTAGTTCCTGCTCTATGAGACGAGCCTGGAAGGCTGATCGAATCAGAATGGCCACATCGGTATAGGTAAAAACACTGCCCGGCATTGAAACCATGCTGGCAACCTGACTAGCAATATTTTCCGCCTCTCTCTTTTGAGACGAGTACTCACGAAACTCAATTGGGGCATCAAACTGAATCTGCGATTGCAGTTGCTTAGGTTGACGCGGCAAGCTCTGTTGATGCATTAGCACCTCGGAAAGAGACAATATCCCAGATGTGGATCTATAGTTATGCGTCAATGGAATAACGTTACATCTGCCGGAATAGAAATCCACCATATTTTCGAAATTCTGTGCGGCTGCATGTCTGAACCCGTAGATACTCTGATCCGGGTCTCCCACCACAGTAACGTTGTCAGTGTACTTGGAATCTCGCCTATTGCATCTTCCTAGAAAGTTTGTAAGTTTCAGCTGTATATAATTCGTATCTTGAAACTCGTCAACGAGCACGTGCGTTGTATTGGGCAGAACATCCACTTTCCCTCCTTCCAAAAGCTTGTATGTAAAGAGCAGGCAATCATCAAAGTCGATGAGATTGAATTTTTTCAGCAGTTTTTGATAGTGGCTATAGATTTCGTGTAGCTGGTAATTGTAGTGAGCATCGTTTACTTTGTAGTCGTTGGGATCCCAGCCCTGAGACTTCAAACGTGATATCTGTCGCTTTACTTTCATAATATCATAACCTTTGAGCTTTGAGCTTTCTTTTTCCTTCTTCAAGGGCAAAAAACGGTTTGCACCTTTTGTGTTGTCCAAACTCTCTAGTTGCATTAAGGTACTTTCGTCAATTTGACTAATTGCCTTTTGAAGTATACTGTTGGAGTCTTTTTCGTCTCCTATCTTAAAGGAGCTATCAAAACCAGCAGCTTTCGAATACCGCCTTAAAATACGTACACAGATGCTATGGAAAGTTCCAATGATAAGTTTCGATAAATCAATATTGTAAGGCCTCAAAGCGAGCTCAAGACGGTCCATCATTTCTTTTGCAGCTTTTTTGGTGAAAGTTGTAACTACAATAGAACCTGGTGGCTGATTCTCCACCAACAAAAGATATGCAACTCTGCTTGTGAGCACTTTGGTTTTACCGGTCCCCGGCCCAGCGATAACCTGAAGCGGCCTGTGGGGATCAGCTATAGCAGCTTTGTACTGAGATTCATTGAGCCCCTGGAATATGAGAGGATAACTTTGGCGTGGATCCATAGGGGTGAGGGTTCGAGTCGCGGGGGAATCAATTTGGGAGATGCCAATGTGTACAAGAATCTTGTTATTGTACAGCTTGATTCAGTATAGTTCATAAGAAGAAGTTAATCTCCTTTTCTCGAAATGTTTTCACAACTCATCATGAGATCTATACATTTTGATACAGCGTAGAATGCTTCAACCGTCACGAGCTAAAGATGAACTAGGCTATATGAGTAAGAAAACTAGTGCAATATGTATCAGTTGAGTAAATGGGCTGTATAGTACGATAATGAGGAGAGATTTTGTTACCTCGTCACGAATGATAGCATATATTCAAATAAATCCTGTATCAATCAGCAAAATACAGCTTTTTACTTATTTGAAATATTCTACTTCATATCTTGATGCATGTACAAAATTCTCGCTTTGATTTTGCAAAGAGCTTGCAAAGAAGGTGGTTCTGCTTGACTTTGATTGGCTCCATGTTTTACGCAATAAGATTGACTCTGAGTCAGGTATTGGCTGTAAAGAACTAATTGATGAGCGCTATAATTATACTTGAATAACGTTTAGATCCTATGATCATAATGCTGTATGTCAGACGCTCAGTACCTAAATTAAATGCTTAATTGATATATAGGCATTGCATCTCGCCTGATCTAAATATTCCTCTTTGAAAAGTCTAGATCATGGATTACTCCATCCAATAAAACTGGATCTTATACTAAAAAGGAGAAAGATTGACTAGCCATGCAATTCAATCACATTTTTTTCCATATCGTAAACCTCAAATATAAAACGAATGCAAAAAACCCTAACTTTGAGAGTGGTCACTCGGTGTGGCGTCATCTTCAGCTTGATCCGTCTTGTGCTCCGAGATAACATCAGCTTCGTGCGATAGGTTCGTGAGTTTGATTCTTGACAGGTGAAAGTGACGTTAGCGAAAGAATAGCATCCTGCTCAGCTAATCTATCCTTATTCAAAGGAGGCTTCATATCGTTGAAAAGTGCAGCATTGAAAATGAGAGTTTTACACCTGTAGTCATGTAATAACTGATCGTCTAGAAAACCTGGCTTGCACTTGCTCCAACTCGAAGGGGACCGATTGTCTCATGGAATAGCCAAATGGGTTAAAGACCTTGAATAATGCGTTCTCTCATCGGATTTACCGGCATCGACTCAGAGCCCCGAGTTGAAGCATTCTAAAGAATAAAAAATGCTCCCTTTCACTGTATATCTGATTAAAGAACAACGGCCACCTTTTTTGGTTTGCACTCACACTGAAAGATCAAACTAAAATGGAAAGACATGACGTGACCACAGATTGAATCATCCTTCAGAGATGATATTAATTTATAGCCGACTTTCAGATTTCTTTGATGTCAACTTACAGTCAGTGGGCCCTTACCTCGAAAGGTCACAAATTTCTAGTTTGGGAGGGTCTGTGTGTACCGCTTTTACGAATCGAGCTAGTTTGGAGGTTGTTCTTTTCTATATCACTTTGACTTTAACAGCATCACCATGAAGTACTGTCATCATCGTACAACCAGGAATACCCTCGATGATTACTTCAATTCTCAAAATCAATAAAATAGCATAATATTTTCAACGTGCAAAGAGACCCGCCTCACTCAATAATTCTAAGCTGGAAAGACCCGTTGCTTAAATACTTCTTGTTATCGTCAAACACCCGTTGTAGTTCCTTGACGTACAAATCGTGATAGTGGTCGATCTGCTGCTGAGAAGGGTTGGGAACAAAGGGAACATTAACGGGTTTCCCCACCACGATGTGGATGGGTTTCCTAAAGGGCAAGAGCCCAAAATCGTAGTTAAACACGCCTCTAGCGTGGAACAAGGGAATAGTGAACCCTGTTTTATTCTTGAGCCAAACCTGCAGGCTATTCACCACATAACTCAACTTTCCCCTCAAGCTATTTTCATTCTTTCTTGTGTTTGGGTTGAAAACTTTATAAATATCCGTTTCTCCAAAGCCGTAAACGGGTACGAGACAAACGTCGCCTAGTTCAAGAGCGATCTTGACAAAGCCCTTGCGTTTGTGAAGAACAATATCGTTCATGCCGGGCTGCGCGAGTAGCGACTCAGATGCTCCCCCTACTACAATGCACACAGACTGGTTCTCCCTCACAAGAGCCATCACATTGTGCTTTGTCACGGAGGAAATGCCCATGGCCATAAGATAGTCTCTATAGAAAGGGATTCTAAACTGGGAGACCAGAGTAAGCAGGAAAACCCTTATTCCAGGGAACATGTTATCGAAGCCTGCGCCGTTTGTAGCGAAGGATCCAGTAACACCCATAGATATAATGCCATGCGGATGGTACCCAAAGATGTACCGAGGCCCAGTCTTGACCTCTTTTGTCACTTTCTTCAAATATGGTGCAATCACCCTTAGTCTACGCAAAAGTCTAACCACTTTACTTGAAGGTCTCAAAGAGAAGGGCCAACGATATGTGAGTTCGTTAACTTCCTCGGTCACAAAAGTGGGTTTTAAGTCCATGGTCTTGTGAAGAGTGATAGGGAAGTACTCATTAAAATACCGCCACATCTTCCAGTTACGCATCCACGTGCTTCTTCTAACGTACGACTGGCCGTTATTTGGAGTCTTGTTTCCCAAGTAGAAGAAGGTGAAGTAGAATACTAACAGTGGCCAAAAGACCGGCAAAGACAGAGTTAGCAGGAAAATAGCCAGAGACACAGGAATAGAGCATGTGTGCCATAGAAGAACAAGAGTCTGGGCCCTTCTGTGCATAGGTACATCAAGCGGTGCAAACACTCGATCTTGTTCCAACTCGCCTGGAGTGGTGGATGCTGTTAAGCAGTCGTTGTAGTTTTTCGATAAAACATCTTCCGAGTCGTATTCTTCTTTTGGAATTTCACAATTGTCCGTCTGCGGAGTAGGTGATGGTGAGAACATGCAGCCTTTATCCGATGTGCCGATATATATGCATATAATTCGTTAAAGCGTAATGGCTTACTCTGTTTATTCCGCTGTGAGTTAGGAAGAGGGATCTCTGTGATAGTTTGCAGAAGTCGGTGAGATACTTTATTTCTCTCTTGGTTTGGTGATGCAGTCTTTTTTTGTTGATTAAAGTGGTCGGCCTTTCATGCACGCCAGACTAGTACGTCTGAAGAGAATAAGTAATTATCGGATAGATATCAGGAGATTATAAAAACAACATGTAAAATGTGTGTTAAATTGGCAGTATAATCAAACTTCCAGGCTAAAAAAAAAAAAAAAAAAAGTAGTGCACTTGTGTGCCTGCTGATTGACATTTGGACTTCTCTTTAGTGTGCTCAAGTGATTGTGAGTCCAAGGCTATTCGGTTAGCTAAACTAGATTATTCACCACGTCAATTGACTTTGTGAAAGGGGACTTTTCGATCCAAGTTTTAGTAAAGGTGATAATAGTGTAGGGTGTCTTTCATTCTAACAGCGGTGGATGATTGTTTCTAGTATATGAAGCCTTAAAGCATGATATACATGAAGAGAGTCGAAAACGCGAGGATAAGTCCTCACACAGCATGTGCGTGTTTCCTTAAATCATTCAGTGACGTCAATTTTTAGGAAAGCATTTCAGCGTACTGAAAATCATGTTGTTCATCGTGAATGATTCGCCGACTGATGCTACTCTACTTGTCCTCGATATCCATAATGGAGACTGACACCTTGTGGGTAGCCAGATACCTCTCCATTTGTATACAGCGAGCGATATACATACATGATTTTTACATGAATATTCGACCGCACAAAGCAAGCCGACGGAACACAAGATGCATCACGTGACTAGCCTCTGTCGTGAGTGTTAGCACTAAGTATACCCGCAAGGTAGCCCTGAACAACTTGAACCATTTGAAAAAAAGGCAGGAATGTCAGCGAATATGTCCCGGAACTGATTATGAAGTCGGTGTATCTCTCGTGGATTAGATAAAGATCAACATACCATATACTTCTACCTTTTTTGTAGAGCCACCTGCGAGTGAATAGTTCAGCCTGACGACATGGCTCTGTTTCTTTAATAGAGCTGCTGAATTGAACTTGTCAATGGAATAAAATCTCAGAGTGGCATCCGAGATATCTCAACAGTAGCAAACATAGAGAGACTTGTGCTCAATACGTCTAGCTTGTCTAATCAGTAGACTAGAAGCTCTGGAACGAGGGGTTTAAGTTGGATGCAGCTTCGATTGCTGGCGTTTCAAAAGTGATAAACTCCAAGACACAAAATGTCGCTTTTTATCAGTACGAGTGGTGTCATTCAAGAACAGACTATAATAAACCATCATTCTCCTCACTTGAGCTACTTTTCTGAATGGATGGTTCTTTGTCTATGATAGCAGCACCTGCAACAAATTGTTTACCCTATGTTTTAACCATGATAGACAGTGCATGTATAGAGACGTATAAGATGACGGAAAACTCTTATAGATAGCTGCAGTAATACCTTGACTATGGTTTGTTTGACTTCGAACATCACCTGATTAGTTTGATTTATTCAAGAAGACTAAGGCAACGAGTGCTGCCTTTCGACCCTGGGAATGCCCATTTGAAGGAAAGACCCTCCCTTTCGTACTTCATTTTGCTACTGCCACTATTACAGTCGGGTATGCCTCTATTCCGAGAAACAAATCAATATAGAGTCTCTGCTTGGGGGAACCAAATTGACTACTGAAAACATGATTATCCGGGTATATATCAATACAAACGATTCAAAGACAGGCGGTTCAGATCATGGTAGATAAACGCTCCCCTGGATACCTAGAATGATGTTTCAAGACGATTTCCCCACCATTTCCCAGCCGAGAAAAAGTCCTGTCACCACACTCAAGCAGTGAGTTGTTGAGCGTATTAAAGATACCACCCTGTATTCCAATCGAGGTAGTCTTGTCGTTTAAACGAGTTGAACGATCGTGTTTCTTTCGGATGCTTTGAACTGCTCTAGACTGTGGATACTGCAGTACTTCAATCATTACCTTGATCAGAGACTGGGTCGTATTATCGAACTAATTAGATTTCACTCAAATGCGATGAGCTTTGTGATATTTCAAAAACTCAATTTAGTCAAGGATAATGGTTCTTACTTCTTCGACTGACCTATCATAGAGTTTCTGGCATGATTCTATACGCCCAGAGATTGATGCAGATATAGAACAATTTAATGGCTGAAATAGCTCAACAACCAAATGATAATAACTCCTCAGCTATCTACACTTTGCAATTTCGCTGCGCTCAATCTTCGCTCAATCTTCGCTCAATCGTTTTCGTTTTGCACTCCATTTCGCAAACCTATTTTTCGATAGTGCACCACCCAACCTCCACCATGCCAGAACGGGGTCCAGACCAATGGCTGGAAGATATCAAAGAATGCAAAATTTTGAGTGAAAATGAGATGAAGCTGCTCTGTGAGCGTGTGAAGGATCTCTTGATGGAAGAAAGCAACATCCAACCGGTACAGAGTCCCGTTACCGTGTGCGGTGACATCCACGGGCAGTTCCATGACTTGTTGGAGCTCTTTAAAATATCAGGAGGGTTCCCTACAACGGGGAGCTCGTCCATCAATACAAACTACATTTTCCTAGGAGATTACGTTGATCGCGGATATTTTTCATTGGAAACATTCACATTACTAATGGTACTCAAAGTCAAGTTCCCACAAAACATCACACTTGTACGCGGGAACCACGAGTCACGCCAAATCACTCAGGTTTACGGGTTCTACGAAGAGTGTTTGAACAAGTACGGTTCCACCACGGTGTGGAAGTATTGTTGTCAGGTTTTCGATTTTCTTACGCTTAGTGCTATTATTGACGGTAAAATTCTATGCATTCACGGCGGGCTATCACCCGAGATCCGCATGCTCGATCAAATCCGCGTTTTGAGTAGAGCGCAGGAAGTTCCACACGAGGGAGGGTTTTGCGATCTTGTTTGGTCCGACCCGGATAACGTTGACACATGGGCCGTATCGCCTCGTGGGGCAGGATGGCTTTTTGGATCAAAAGTGGCTCGCGAATTTAACTATATAAACAACCTTCAACTGATTGCAAGAGCCCACCAGTTGGTTATGGAGGGGTTCAGGTATCATTTTCAAGAAAAAGATGTGGTTACAGTGTGGTCGGCTCCGAATTATTGTTATAGATGTGGTAATGTGGCCAGTGTGATGAATGTGAGCAATGAGCTGGATGTGAATTTTAAGATTTTCTCAGCCGTGCCAGATGATACTCAGAAGGCTAACCCTTCAAAAGCGCAGCGGAACGAGTATTTCTTATGATCTGATGATTTTAATTATCTCTGAAGCGAAGCGGAAGAGATGATCCCAAGATTAGTTGTGGTTTCTTTTCAAGGGTAGAATTTGTTTTATGGCGTATCGAGTGCTTCATATTTTAAGATACTGATTTAGGACATCAGAGACGGTTGGACTGCAATTATGATGGTAAATAGAGAGAGTAAACAATGAAATGTTGTCTATAGAATTAGATCCGCGGTTTCTTCAATTTTCTCTAGAGTTAGGTTGAAGAAAAGCAAAGGCTACGGAAGAATCATTTGAGTTGCACATGAATAAATTCAGTGAGGTGGCTAGAGATAAGTATCAAGTCTCACCAAGAGCACAAAAAGGCATAAATTTAACACAGGAACATAAAATGTGGATGTGGTACTTACCAATAAAGGCCCATGCATTTATATGTAGAATGATGTGGCGTGTTTCATTTTTTTGATTCACTTACCGACTACGTTATGTTAAATACATTGACGAGGGTGAAGGACCAGCCATAACCGGGTCACCTTCATCGTGCATTGGTCTTCCTGAAAAGCTTCTACTTCGTTAGTTGCCAATATTGATGAGTGTAACATTGGCATTTCCTTGTATATAGAGAGAATACCGGAGTTGTTCGATGATGCCCTAAAGGAATGCTGTCTCTTTATATACCGCCCAGTAATTCTGACCAATCTCCTTTTTATGATATATGCAGAGTGCCTTGGCATTCTGGCCAGTCATTATTGTCTATGTGTTCCGAACTAAAGGGCGAACGCGTGGTATAACGTCTTATGCTAGAACTTTCGAGGGCATAGTTACATTAGTCCGAAAACCCTTATTTAGCTAGATGACTAGGCAAGAACGTTACCCATAGAAGATGCGAATTGAAATACAACACCGGTCATATGGAGCGAGTGTTGTTTAGTTAACACCTCACATATGACAATAAGACTGCATGCGTACGCATCAGCATGTGCAGTGGAACATATCAAAGTAAGTTTTCAGATCACTAATTCTGGAAGGTGACCGCTGCCGTCATTTTCGTTTCTTCAAGGTGATAAGTAATCTCCCTTATGCTTCAGAGTAACTCACTCGGGTTATGGAATAACGCTGTTTGTTGCGTACTATGTTTTAATACTTACTCTATTACTGAAATACATAAACAATGTCTTTTACAGGATCACATGGGGAAATAGAATTGATACTCACGCATTTGCATCCGAAATGAAAAGTGCATCACTTTGACTCGTCACATCCTTGCATCTCTTCAATGAATTCTCCTCTCAGAACCTACCTTTGGTCGCGGACGTGATGCTCTCAACGTGAAACCTACCGCGGCCGTTGCGCCTCTTGCCAAGATTGTCAATTAGTTTCAAGAAATAATGCATCTGAGACGTAATGAGTACAGCCATGCGCAATGTAAAATCAAAGAAAAAGTTGAATTGATCAAGCGCAATAATAGGAAAAATATACAGGCACCCAAACTTTTCCACTTCTCACTCCGTAAACGGATGAAAAGATTTCGGTATATACCTCTACAATGGATAAAGAGAGAAGGATGAATGAAAATCAAATTATCTCAGAGTACCTATCGCTAGTCAGCACAGCCATTCAGAAGTCTCTCGAAAGCTGGCTCGCTCAAGTTCTTATTCACAAAGAAAGAGTCTGTCCCTTTTCTCTGGCAGTCTCACCATACTTTTTAATTCTGATAGCCTGCACGGTGATGAAGCCGCTAGTTTCCTGGGGCTGGAATCCGGTCAGCTCGTCCATAGAGGACTCAGTAGCATCGTAGAGCTTCTCGGTCTCGGAGTATCTGCCCAAAATGCTGAGGGAGCCCTTGTAGCATCTTGCTCTCACCACACCGTTGACGGTGTTTTGAGAGGGCTGGATCATGGATCTCACGTACTCGCACTCGGGAGTAAAGTACAGACCGTTGTACAGAAGCTTGGAGTATGTTGGAGTAACAAACGAGTCTCTGATAAATCTAACCTCACGGTCCATGGTGAGCCCTTCCAAATCGATGTGGGTAGATCTCAAAAGAGTGAGACCTGGAGTTTCGTAGCATCCTCTAGACTTGATACCAATAAATCTGTTTTCTACAATGTCGATTCTGCCTACACCGTTTCTTCTGGCGATGGCATTGGCGGTCAAAAAGATCTCCACCGGGTCGGTAACCTCTTTACCGTCATTCAAAATGAGCTTGGAAGGAATACCCTTGTCGAAAACTACGCTAAAGTCCTCAGGAGTCTCAGGAGCATCAGTAGGGTCTACGGTTAGTTTCCACATATCCTTTGGAGGAGTGGTGTTAGGGTCTTCGAGGATTCCAGCTTCAAAAGAGATGTGAGCCATGTTTTCGTCGGTTGACCATGGTTTAGCCTTTGTTTGAGCTACAGGAATGCCCTTTTCAGCAGCATAGTCAAGCAGATCTTTTCTACCGGCAAATCTCTCGAAAAAGACTGGATCTCTCCATGGAGCGATAACCTTAACGTCTGGTTTCAACGCATAGAACGAAAGCTCAAATCTCACCTGGTCGTTTCCCTTTCCGGTGCAACCGTGAGAAACAGCAAAACAACCTTCTTGCTCGGCCACGGCAATTTGGGCCTGCGCAATAACTGGTCTGGCGAGTGAGGTTCCCAAAAGATAAACGTTTTCGTAGATGGCATTCACTTGAACGGCAGAAAACAAAACTTGCTCTACAAACTCTTTTCTGACATCGGCAACTACGAATTTTGTAGCTCCAATTTTGAGCGCCTTTTCCCTAGCAGCTTCAAAATCTTCTTCCTGTCCGATATTGGCGAGGAAGGCAATAACCTCGTACCCTTCTTCGAGTAACCAGGCTAGAATAACAGATGTGTCGAGACCACCAGAGTAGGCTAAGCAGACTTTTCCTTTGGACATTGTAATGTGAGTGCAGAAGAAAATGCGGGAAAACGTTGACTATTTATACCTGCAGATTTTTTTTATCGCGCGTGAGTCATTGGTGGATGGGAAGTGCTTTCTAATGGGGTTGTTGTTATGTGATAATGTAGGCAAGTGCGTTTATATGAGTGCTACAGATGGGATCGACCGGAATTCGGAATATCAAAGATCCGGAACTGGCCCTTCTTGTCCATTTCAAGCGCTTGTCCCGTTTAGGAAATACAAGGACCGCGGTTAATTTGGTGTGTGGATGCAGTCGTGCATCGCTGACTATTGGTTCTTCAGTTTCTTGATGCTGGGATGGTAATCAGAGAGTAGAGCTTCCAATTCAAAGAACCGGGCTAGTCGATCTAAAAATAGCGCATATGAAAAGAATGGCGAAAGATGCTGGCTTCCAATGAGTGAGATGTATCGAGTGTTCTTCGTCTTACTTGGCTAATCTTGACTCGAGCACTATAGTCATTATTTTGGCTGATAGCCTGATATTGCTTCAGCAATTTTTCTTCTTTTTTTAGTGGCATTGGCCGAGATTTACAGCGTTTCAACCTACCCATATCTTAAAAAGCTCAACTTTCTATCTCCTGCATACCATTCGCTATGGCGTCGGAGGTGACAAGTTGATGAGACTTATTTGATATGGCAGTGGTTGCAATCTAATTACTCCACTCTGCTACAGAAGAATGATATGAATGGACCGCATAGATGTAAGTAACCCTCGCGCGTTGTAGCAGCGTATATGTACACCGTGATTGAAGAAAAGAACTTTTGAAATCACTAAGTATAAGACAAGTGGAAGACAAGGATTGAAATAATCATTCAATTTGATTATTTTGTTCTGATTTTGGCACTCACTTTAATGATTCCTTGCAGGCTATTTGGACTTTGTGCATGTCGCCTGAAGCAGTTGATCGTCTGCCTCGTATAGATGAACGGGTACTGGGAAAGGCGTTTGCGTACTCGGTGGACAAGGAGCAAACGAACATACCGATGCCATGAAAAAATGGTTAATCCTGGGACAGTAGACTTTACCAAAGCCGAAAGCAGATCTGGTTTGCTACACGTTTGCGTACGTCACCAGTGAAAACGAAATCAGAGGTCCCTTGTTCATCAAGTTGGCGTTATCGACAAGACTCATTGAGATAAATATGTGAGATTACTCGGTTTCAGTAAAACAGGTGAATACACTTCTGGCTACTCCTAGGATGCTCGTTCTGAGTGGAGAATGGAGATGATCTGCCTCAATTTCCGAAAACATATTGACTGAGTGAATCAAGTAATGAGAGTGTCGGGCTCTGAGGTATGTGCTTTCTTCCACGGCATAATTTTCAGAACCTCAGGACCGATGCCGTATGATCAGTGCAGCAACGAGAAATGAACAACGGAACGGCTACAGAATGATGCGTGGGGCTGAAAACCAGTCGTAATCACACATCCTGCATATTAGGACAGATATTTCTCACCTATCAACTATGGAGTTGAAATGAGGTTGAACTTTATCGAACAAACATCCGAGGAGTACTGATCAAACATTTTTGATACTGCCACAGCACGCTTTAAGAGTATGAAGACAGAAAGTCCTTTTGATTCATTCGCTACGTTCGATTTGGACTAGTCCTGACTTGTGCATACGGTGCCACAATAGCTAATCAGCAGGATCAAATTAAAAAGAATCTTGGATTGTTAGAGTCTACAAAAATTAATTTGTGGTTTCTCTGGTGATGAGCCGGACATTGAGTGCTTTCTATATGGTACTTTCTCTCTTTTCGCTTTGCTTCACGTAAGAGCCAGATTGTTTCTCAGAGTTACACATTCGTGCAATGAAAGTATCTTATATTGGTTTATGATTGGCTCTCTTCTGTCAGTTTAGTGTATCATCGACTCAAATAATGAGTATAGATTGCTGGGATATCTCGCACGGTCAAAGAATAGAGCCAGTTTGAACAGTCAGATATTGTTGGAGAAGATGGAGTATGGCTAAGAGATCAGTAGGAAAAAAATCCGTCTTTACAAAATGCTTACATCCTTGATTCCGCTCACGGAAGGTCAATAGCGTTTATGCACGTCGGAATATACAGAGTGGTCGCGGAACTGACTACTACTTTTCTCTTTTAGTGCCTGTCATGAAGCCCTTGGAAACTGGAGAAAAGAACAGATCAAGTAAACAGAAAAATCACAAATAATCTTGAGATCATCTCTCCGCTTTGCTTCAGAGATTCTGGTCCAACTATCCATATAGAACAATGTTCAGACAAGGCAACACTGAATGGTGTGAGGATGGTGTGAGGAGACTGTCTGACTGAGGGGACTGAGGTTTTTCAAAGCTATATATCGCATGAAAAGACCCCTTCAAAAACAACAAAAAGGGAGCCACATATTGATGTTACTGCAATCTCTCTACTCGAGGGTCAAAGGTATTAACTACTAAAAAGCTTTTCAAGCGCACGTTGTGACCTCTTGTATAGAATGAAAAGACTCACGATGAAAAGGTCCCTCAGGCGGGATCAGCCACAAATAAATCTTGAGATCGTCTCTTCCGCTTCGCTTCAGAGATAATCAGACTTCAACAAAAGAATGTATTCTTAAACAATAAACAATCAAGTATAATTCTCCCAGCCCTTTGGTCTTTGGAGATTGTTGACTGAGAAAAACTTGGGAACACAAGAGTACGGCTTCCATGTAAAGTCCTCGTCAGGGTTGCACATGCACTTGTTGTCCAGTCTCACCTGCTTGTCAACGGGACAATTGTGGAAGGGAACGTGCCAGTATCCTACATCTTGGAAAAAGTGGATTTGGTCTCTTGGAAGGAAAAGAGCCGCTGCGATTGAGTGAACCGGAGCATCTCCCCAACGCTCGTAGAAAAATCCACCAGCCTTGTCCAAATGATCAAAGTACTTTGTATAAGCTTCAGAACGCCAGAAATCCAACGACGCGATCTCAAAGTTACTCCAGAAATGGCACCCGTTGTAAGTGAGACCACCGTCGTCTGAGACAAAGTCAACCATGTTGTCCTCAGGCAAGTATTGCGGATTAGCCTTGGTGAACTCTCTTGTGGTTTCCCATAGAGTAGGGATGGTTTCCTTGTACTCAGGCAGAGAGATGGTGAAGGCGTATTTCTTATTGTTCTCCTTCATAAACTTGAACAAGTCATAGTCGATATCGCAGTAGATTTTGATATCGGGCTCCACTCTCCAGTACCAGTCGTAATCCATCAGTAGAGGGTGTCTCCAGAAAAACCCAGACTCGTATCTACACATGTGTCTGTACGAGATGGAGTCTCCGTAGATGATTTTCTTTTCAGCCATTTCCTGTCTAGTTTTAGCAGCTCTCTCTTTGTCGATCCAGTCTGGGAACCCCCAATGTTCCTTAGGAATGAGACCATATTTAGTGTTTCCGGAAACAAGAGCAGATGTCACTTTCTTGAACTCATCGGTGAACTCCTCGTCGTTTAGGAAGACCCAGTCGTACTTAAATTTTTTGTTAAAACGATCCTCCACTTGACGAATTGACCCAATCAAACTCCACAGATCGGAATT
>JAJLWQ010000090.1:17025-30135 GCA_030570875.1 Citeromyces matritensis
CACAGGGTCTCACTCTTGACAAAGTCTCAGTACATCTTGGAGACAAAGAATATGCTGCAGGATTATCTTTAGTCGCACTTTCAAGAGTAAGAAAATTGAGCGAGTTGCGGGTTACGAGCTTTGATTTCTCTCGGTTTTCGTCAATCAAAAACATGAAGACTTTACAGGAAAAAATCAAGGTTCAAGAGATTGAAAGATCTGGCATCAAGAGCAGACAGGTGATCTTTCTGCTCGACGATTTCTAGGTTTAGATGTTTGCCGTTTTTTATTTAATCGAAAGCTCAGATTGTCTACTGCTCATCCATACATTTCGTCGCTTTCTGACGTACTTGTCAGCCATATTAGGTTATTCATTCTGATATCCTTTCTAGTGTCAAAGAAAGCGAAAAGAGAGTAAACTTTTCCTGCTTCTGAAAGTTGAGATCAAAAGAAGCTTCAGTCGCTCTCTGCCGTGCAATTATTATTCTTTTACACTCGTGGTTATGATCCTGAGGGGGCGCTTATCACACCTTTACAGAACTAAGCCCTCTCACCACCAGGCAAGTAGTCTGCAGACCCAAGAGTGAATAGCAGTAGAACCGAGAAGTTTCACCTCATAGTCAATAAAATTTTCACGGTGGCACTTAAATGGATCTATCCTATGCCTTTTACTTACAGCGCAACAAGGACCGAACGTGAAAGGTTGTGAAGGCTCTTTCGAGCACACAAGTGGTACGCTAAATGGCGAAACAAAAAAAAAAAAGATGATCAAAACGCTTCAAACCAGTAATTTATTGATTTACTAAACAGGACGACGGTTCACAGTTCACAACAAAGTCAGTGGACTTGTCAGACAGCCATTTGTGCCCACCCAAAACGTCACTTCCGAAAAAGTTCACGTAATGGGTCAAGATCATCGCTCCTTTCAAGAATAGCCGAGGCTAATTCATACAAAAGGCAATAATTAGATGACTAGACCGCTAAGGATCGTAGTCAAGCTGAAAAATTCTCACTCTAGGGCACAAAGGTATCTACCTCATCAACCAAGTTGGATTCAGTGGCTCTTTTGAAGAGTCAAAGAGGGACGTGACCTATAGAAATGATCCTATGAAGTACGTCGACATCGATTCCAGAGGGGAGGGGGGGCCGCTTATATACCAAAAACTAGGAGGGTTACCCGGATATGCGACTGAGAATGGTGGTGTGAGGATGGCTGGAAAGAAATGACACTGTAAAAGCATAGTCAAATTGTATATTACTTTTACCCTTTTACTGAGATTTCTATTTGATACATTCAAGTCAACGTCCTATATCGAAGATCTCACACACCCTTTAGCTATTGCTTCTCATCTCTGTTGGAATGCACACATGCGGTGGTGTCTGGGTTAAGATTACGTAATGCACTTTTGGTGTCTGGGTTCGATGAGTTTTTGGCAAAACTTGATTGTTCTCGAACTTCTTTTTGGTGATTTAACCCAACTATAGTTCTAAGCTGACATGTATGAGGTCCATATTGAGGGCCAACCTGACACAGGTGTGATTAAATTCAGAGTTGCAGTCTCGAAGATCCAAAAGAAGAAGTCAGAAATCAAACACTACTGTAGATCATTTGAAGCATTATATTAAAGATTATAGAATAAGATTCCTCGTTGGCAAGCTCAGCTCAACGTTCACCTACTCTGAAACATCATCATCCGTCAAATACTCCTTTGGAAACTCTTTGAATGCAACATGCTCCCCATCAAACCCGATTTCAAACCCTTCCAGCCATGGCTCCCATTTAGGAAAGCTCAAACCCTCCAGTACCACCTTCTTTGCTTCGAAATCAGCATAGCTGATTCCGGTAATCTTTTCGAAAATCTGTTCAAAGTAGAAAATCAAGCTCCGCAAACCTCTCAGGTACCCCGCGTCAAGCGATTTAGGCTTTCTTGGTGGAATGGTGGTATCTTTGGGCAACTCGTCCTCGCCTGGGAAACACTGGGCAAAGTCAATGACTTTAACCTTGAGCACTCCATCGCTGCCCCCCTTCCCATCATACATTAACAGCAGAGAGGATCCGTACATTCTATAACCATTCAAATGCTTGAAGCTCTCTCTCAAACGGCTTATATCTGCAATCGCCTTCGGAATATGCCTCACAATGCTCAAAAGACTGACCCCATCGTACAGAAACCGACAAAGGCACTTGGCAAACTCTTCGCCAGCGCGCACTTTACGACCAAAATACTTGTCTCTGCAAATAAACTCCTCCTTCTTCACATCCCACACCTGCATCCCGCACACTCGTACACCAAGCTTGCGGCTCGTTGTCGAAGCGCATTTTTTCCGTTGCGATTTCTGCTTTGCAGGGGTAGCTTTCAGTCCGTACTGTCTTGTTCCCATCTTGAGATCTAAAACACACGGTTTCTCCATCCCACTTGTCAGATCCTCCAGTAGAATAAACTGCTCGAAACGAGTGTGCTTTCTAAACGACTTCCAACGACTTTCAGCAGAATCAAACACTTGAACTGACCCGTTCTCGTAAACAGAACCTTCTTCAGGCTCCTCGTCTGCGGGGTCTTCATCCATGGCGAACATAAAATCAGGATTGCTTTGAGCGGACTTTTTGATGCTGGTGATAAACTGTTCTCTCGAGGGGAACTCAGCTTCTGTATCGGATTCGGTTTCTCCTATTTTCTTCAAGTCTAAAAGTGAATGATGCTGAGAGCTTTTCCTCAAACCGTTTGAAAAGCTCATATTTTCCATGTCAGAATTCATACTGTGTCGCTCGCTTCTATTTCTATGAGCCATAGGGACCGCCCGAATACTGGAGTCGTCGTTTAAACGCTGGCGTCGCCGATCATGGCAAGCTGCCACTCTTTGAGCCTTTTCCTTGATTGGTGCGAAAACCTCGTAGATAATCTGCTCCTGCAGCTTGTGGTTGCGCACTGTAGCTCCACTAATAGCTGGAGGAGAACTGGACCCTGTTTCCGTCCGCGGAGACGTCGAATATCTGCTCCACAGTGACTGCGGAATAATATGGCGATTATCATTCAGAACAACTTCCGGAGCCAAACACGCTTCCTTTAATTTAGGAGAAGCTTGCGGGGTCTGCGGCTCTTCTGGTATGAGATCGGAGTATCTTACATTTAACACTCCAATGTAGCGAGGCATAAAACGTGATAGATCAGGATGTCGTCTCTCTATATTCTCATACCAAAAGTTTTCTCCATACACTAAAGCCTTACAGACCGCTTTATGGGAGAACCTAAAAATGGCTGTATGGCCGCCCACTTTATTCTTGAAGGGGCGCAGTTCCACCGTTAGCGAGAAAGGCCCCTGATCTACTACTTCATGTTGCGTCTCGATGTGATGATTACTCAAGGAGGGGGACTCTTCTTGAGACTTTTTCAAATTCTGTATCTGGTGACTTTCCTTATTGTAATCAAACTCGGCCTCAATAGTTAGCTCTTCCGGAACCTGACAAACCCCTCCGCTTTTATGTGGAATGTATACAGCAGATGAAATGGGCTCTAATTTTGAAACTTTGTCCGATTCTTCTTTGCCCCTTTCTACAGCATCGCTGAGAGTTGCCTCTTCGCTTTCGATACATGGGGACTCCTTGGCAGGTTTGTGGCTCCCAGATTGGCCTTCGAAAAGACGAAGCGATTTGGCCGCTTTCCGCCCGGCAATAGATCCGGTTTTATCCTTCGACTCTACAGGAGAGTGCAGACTGAGCTCTGATAGTTTGTTTGTTTCGATCTCTTCACTTAAATTACTCCGTGTGCTCATGTGCTGTGCGAACAAAGGGTCATAAAGGTTTATTTGTTTGTGATTATTGCCTGTGGTGCAAGGATGCCCACGGGGCTCGTTATCAGTTACCATGTGGAAAGATAAATATTTCACTTTCTTGATTCGGTCTCCCCGTGGGCTCGTGACTGGGATGCTTAATTATGCAAGAAACTTCTCATAATCTTTCAAAGGATAAAGTTAATAAGAAACTTCTCATAATGTTTCAGAGGATAAAGTTAATAAGAAACGTTTTATTGTGTTTTCGAGGATCAAGTAAATTGCGGTACTACGAAGAGGTTGTGTAAATGGTTGTCCTGTGAAAGTGTCCTGTAGTAAGTCAGCGACCAAGCTAATGGGGCCGTTGAATAGTGTGGTCCTTTTTTTATCTCCCTTGGCAGAGAAGCCTGTTCATAGTACGAACTGGTGATTAGCATCCTTATTGTTGAAGAGCTCCTAATGATCGTAATCACCCCTGTTGAAATTGCTTTTGAGGTCAAGTTTTACATCTGCTTATGGCTTGATATTGGAAGCAGCACCTCTTGTGCTTCAGAGCGGAGGATCGAATCGATTGCGCCTCTTCATTGACAAATGGTAAGCGTCACCAACGAACAAACAGGAGGCTCTTTTTCGATCTGGTTGGTTCTTGGACTTCTATAAAAGAAGAGACGAAACATAAGGGCAGAGCATATTTTCATGCCCATCTGATCCAGGTGTTGTTTTCTCCGTGTGCTTTGGGCTAAGCTATCCCAGAAGCAAATCCAGAAATCATTCAATAGAACGAGCGTTCAGCCTTTGATAACGCAGCTGACTTTCTTTAGGCTCGGTCACGATTGCTGTAACTTCTCTCAGCATCGGGCTAATCACCTTTAAAGTTGTAGGAGAAATGCAAGCTTCACATTAGTCTACTTCACCCAACAAGAGCGTCTACTTTGTACACTCTTTGGCCCCAGACTGATTAACGTCACTTGAAGCAGCATTTTGGATCGACACTTTTTTACTCTAAAACATGCGAGACCTTCAATCGACTTTGCTTTGACTTCTACATTGTCATGAGATCGATTATTTCGTCTGGTGACAATCCCAGGTGTCTCATAACTCTACTACTAGGCATTTGTCATGAGACAAGAAAGAATGTCGCATTCTGCTCTCCCTGTAGTTTCATTGTATCTACAGACAACTCCCTCAGTATCTCCATAGAGCTCACTTGAAAGCGCTACAAAACAACCACGAAAGCAGTTTTCTCTGTGACCCATTAATCCTTTTGTGTAGAAAATGCATACCATTTCCATGTCTACTACCTCCACTCTCTGTACTCAAAATGTCTCTCATAAGTTGCCTTTAGCTCATTTACTCTCACCAACGTAATCTTCTGCTATTTACAAGTATTCACTTCAGTTGATTCGTCGCCCCCTTGACATCTACACAGCCTTGTGCACAGGCCCTTAGATCGTTAAGCTGAGGCATGCACTCACTCTTCACTTCCTTACTCCGCAAACAGTTTTCATATCCCTTCAGCTTGTCCATGCAGTTCTGCTGGATTCGCTGGAATGCAGGAACACTAGTCTTGATGCAGTTGGACAGTTCCAGCTGCGTCTTCTGACACTCGGAGAAATCTTTGCCCGGAGTGGAAACACACTGGTTGTACTCCAAAAATGGCTTTGGGCAATTCTTTGCAATCTTGAGTTAGGGACTTGTTGGAATTTAACTTACATCTTCTAGCAGTATTTGATCTAATGCTCCTGACATTGTGTGTTTGGGTATATATATATATATAGAACTTTCCATGGAGCAGTTATTGGCTCATCATCCTCACCTTCGGGAATTTGCCAACTCGAAGGGCGAATACGACTTTACATCGGTAGAGGCTAATGCGGCATACACAAAAGCCTGCTTACACTCTCACCATAATCTAGATATCGAAATAGACCTCCATCGCTTGTGTCCTAGAGTCACCAACAGAATGGTATACTTGCAGTACCTGAAGAGTCTCATTAATTTAACCTTCCCCGATGAGTCTGTAACTGGTTTGGATATCGGGACGGGCCACACAGCTATCTACGCTTTGTTAGGATGCGTCTCTTATGGCTGGTCCTTCATAGGCACTGATATTGATGAAAAGTCTATTGAGCTGGCTTGCGAAAACGTAAAACGAAATAGAATGCAGGACAAAATTACACTGATTCAAACCAACGAAAAGCAAAACTTTTTCTCCGCCTTACATGATAATGTCACTTTCACCATGTGTAATCCGCCTTTCTATGCTTCTCATGAAGAGATAGAAATAGCCAAGTCAGCAAAAATCCAGCCTGCTTCAACTTTGGAACTGAGAGCTGCAGATTTGGAATTGGTGACACCGGGAGGAGAAGTTGCATTCATTGAAAAGATGATCGATGACAGTATTGTTCAGCCCAAGGCAAAGTGGTTCACCTCTATGTGTGGCAAGCTTTCCACGGTAGGGGCCGTAGTTGAGTACTTGAAAAAGTGCAATATAAACAACTATGGCATCTCTGAGCTTGTTACTTCGCAAAAAAGAACAGCCACTCGCAGATGGATAGTGGTGTGGGGCTTTCACTTGACTAGACTCCCTATGGAATTGTCGAGGTGCGATTCGGTACAGCTGAGGAGATTCAATCCTCCAAAGACTCGTTTTGAGTTAACGGGAGAATGGATCACCCTGAAGCACATTTTCTATCACTATTTCAGCATACCGATTGACGAGGATTCGATTCAAGTCGAGTTTGAAGGGCCTGTTTGGTCCAGATCTTTTAGAAGAAACAAACAGGCGGGAGAGCCGATTGTGTTGACCATCTCCAAGGCAGATCATCTAATAATGGTGGAATGGAAGTATGGACGAGAGTTCAAAGTTTTTGAGAGTTTCCAAGGGTTCCTCATTCGACAGTTTCAATCAGGCCAGTTTAAGTAGGTATCCCTGTTGAATCAACCTTTCAACATCGGCTTGCCTTACGAAAAACTGAGAGTCCTTACTGAGGTTGAAAACTCCATATTCTGTTTGGATCTCCCCCGCGTCTTTCAAAACACGAACCTCTATGAAAACATCGGTTGGAGGATCCATGGACCCATTGAGGTCGATATCAGGAAAGTGGCTCTTGTATTCGATTGTAACATCATCGTACTGATGATAAAAGTCCTGTTCAAAATGAGAGAGGCTCTGCATGAAATCATCCTCTCCAACTTCTGAGTTTGACCACGATTTTTCCACCATCTTCTCGGCTCGAAGCTTCTGATACGCCAGCAAACATCTTTTGTTTCGCCTCATGCATAGTTGTGAAACAAATAGTTGGCACTGCTTAATGCGGTCCTCCTCTTCACCTTGAGATGGCACAGTGAGATCGTTCACCTCTCTTGCGATGTCCTTCGTTTCTCGCAAAATCGCCTTGACAAGGTCGTCACGAAATGCAGGCACTTTTTCTAGTGCTTGGGCTCGTTTGGCCTCCAAAATTAGTTTGTTGGCCTTTTCTCCGTACATAGTGTTTTATAACGCGAATTTCCAGAAACGCCCAAATGTCTCTCTATTTGTCAATATGCCCCTCGAAAGCTATGATTGATTTCTCATCTACCCTCAAACATTGCAGACTGTTACGATTGGGTAAGTGGCTGTTGAAGCCCTCGTCCTGTTCGAGTATATAAGAACCACACGAGCCAAGGTTTCACTTGGTTCCAGCCTACATGATATAAAGATCAAGGGTCACGCTGTGGAGTCTTGCAAAGGAATTTCTTAGTGATGGCTGCGTCCAACTCATATGAAAATCAGTGAAGCATTTGGTGGTCTAAATTACACTGACAGGGAAACATAACACCCTTAGAAAGAGATTCGCTTTGACACGCTCCTTTAGAATCAATGCAATAAAATTGTTGAATGAGCCGCACTCTATTCATCCCAAGCCATTGTCTCCAAGATCATTTTATTCCAGCTGTATCCGAGACTATTTGATCAGATTCTTCGAAAAAGTCCCTGAACAGGAAACTATTTACTTTTTTCTCAACTCACTGTTCAACGACAAGGCTGCCTAAACTGTATTGTGTTGGGTGAGCCAACCACTTCGGGGACTACTCATAAGAGACAACTACGAGTACAGCACCTCAAGGCTACATCAACAGCAGAGTTTCACTAAAGGATCAATACCGTACTTAAAAAAAGCGTCCTTTTAGTAATCAAAACATAGCATTGCGATGGTCATAAAGTGATGTTGATGCACTCCCCACAGATGTACGGATGGTAAGATCTCATAATGCTATCCCCCACAGACAGATCCAGGGGCAATTTTGAACCGCCCGTCTTGTTGGAACCACATCCTGTCACTTCAGGAGGCCAGAAGAAATACAAACGGAGCAGAGCAGCAAACCTGGAAGATCCTATACGGATTACAAGGAGTCAATCTGAGTCTTCCCCCTTGAAAGACTCTCCGGCCAAGGATATCTTTGACTTGGATGAGCCGCTGCCAGTGTCTCCGAGAAGAGCATTCAAAAGAACAAAAACAGTTCGACCCACTACGCCTGTAAAAATACAAAGAATTCCACGAGTCGGTACGCTCTCGCCTGTTGTTATCCCCAACTCTGACTATTTCATTGAGGCGCCTTCGGTTGCAGTTGCGTCTACTCCCTCAACTCCTCCTAAAAGATCAGTCGAAAGGCCTAAAAGGGAACTCAAGGTGAGCTCACCCGTTGTAGAACGTGAAAAAGTGGCGATTATCAGCGGCGAAGAATCGCAGGCATGGTCGCTTTTCCAAGATTTAGAGGTGCGGAAAACCCCGAAACGGTTTCGACAGAAATCTGTCGAGGTTGTAGAAGAGGAAAGCCCTTTTGTAAAAAGTATTCATCAGAGTTTGGTGGAACTTCATGACTCTCCGCCAAAGAAAGCTGCATCCAAGTCTCCCTCTCCTCCTTTAGCATCAATTGAAAACCCCAGTAACAGCCATAGAACCTATGCGTCAGCACGCACTTTCCTGATGGATGAATGTGACACGCAAAACGACGAAGACGATAACGAATCCGATTCGGGCCCTGTACAGAATTTGCATGACCTACGACATTCAGGGTCGGTGAACAGCTTTTCCGATACTTTGCATTACTTTTTCGAGCCGTTTGAAGACATAACCTCAAACAACTCCACTCGTCAACTGGCCTTGATAGAGCTCAACGATAAAGTGCTGAAGGACGAGGCTTTTGCCAAAGATTTTGAAAGCTCTGGAATCCCTGCGGCTGTCGTATCTTCCGTATTCAGTCAAACAGAAGAGGATTTCCAGATATCTTGTGTATTTCTGATCACGCTATGTAGTGTTGTCTTGCATGGTGGGAACGAAGGTGCTCAGAATGAACTGATGGGATCTTTACTTAGCCACAGTGAGAGAGTCAAGGAGGTTGTTTCTATGTTTCTATCCATTGACGAACCTATCAAAGACCGCCTTGATCGAATTTGCCATAAAAAAATGATCAAAATGGCCATCTATGACCTTTTGAAAACTATGCAAGTTGCTCCCAGCTTTCGTACGCTTACACTCAACTTTCTTGTTGGTGTTTCGCGTCGCGTGCCTGATCGTCCATTGTTTGACGTTGATGATGTCTTGACAGCTCTTCACAAGGATATCGAGGGGCTCGCTAATAATACGCATTTTTATGTGCAAATGGGGCTGGTGATTCTGGAGGATATGGTTGACGGGAGCTCTCAATTTTCGCAGCTAAGCCAGGATGTTGACAAACTAATTCGCACTCTTCCAGAAAAGAGTCACCCAAATCGTCGCAACCACGTCTTGTGCTGCATTCCAGGACTGCGAATCGCGCTCACCATGCTTAATAAGGGGTCAACGGCCATGCTCGATATTGCGGACCCTTTATTAGCTATCGTCCAAACGTCTGAAATTCTATCTGGAGAAAAACTTGCACAAGAAGAGCACGACCTGGTATTATACTCGTTGGGGTTTCTGGTTGCCCTTGCAGATGAGTCTGGGTTTCACCAGTCGCTTTCAAAACAATCCTTAAATACCATTCATGAGATGTTGGATTCGATTGATTCGAAAACAGAAAAGAGTGCTCATGAAATTGGTTATTTTTGTCTTTTTGTTGGAATTCTCCAACTGTCTCTTTCAGATTCACAAAAGACAATTGTTCGCGAAAGCTTGGAGGCATTTCTCAAGGTGACGCCTGAGACCGGAAACTTGAGGGATCAAATAGTGCAGGTGATTGAACTTGTGGCGCTATGATAGTGAGATCATTGAAGCGAAATCACATTTTTTTTTTGTTTTCCGATGACATTGTGGATTGTCGGGGAGTGAGATCATTGAAGCAGAGATGCTTTGGGTGTTGTCAAGAGAGAGAAAGAATACTTCTGGTAGCTTTTCGCTTCTGTTGCTTCAGCTGGTCCTTTTTCAGGTCAGCTGGTGGCACAATGTGGTGACTGTTTTTCTTGAAGGGGGAGCGCTATTGTTGACTGCAGCGAATCGCAGTGTTGAAATAATATTGCGAGCTCTCGACTCTTTTTTTTTTTTTGACAATGTTAGCTGATTGAGCTTTTGGGCATGGCCGAATTCCATAGGCATACTGTCAAAGAAATCGCTCACTTCAAAAAGTCTGTGGAGACTACCGAACAGGAGGATTTTAGCTCAGTATTCACGTCGCTTGATCTTTTCCGAGATCTCGAACCTGGAATGATTTGGTGAAGCACCTAGTGTGGCTGAGGAGTGCTATCCAGTTTAAGGCATGTTACTGTCCTACTGAGTGAACTACTGGAGGGTTACATTTTGTACATTTTTCTGAGATAAAAGAGTGATTGACAAGCTGAATCGAGGGGGGAATGGATGCAGATCATTGTCTTTGCAGCATGGTCTCAGTATTTCATCAAATTTGACATGAGCTGATATGCCATGAACGCACCTTTGTCCCCTCGAATGTCATTGAATCATTGATAGTGGAGACCTACCATCAAAGTGATAAATCACGGAAAAGTGACGTTCAACCTGTCCACAAGAATTGTTGAACCAATTTGTTGCACTCTCGCAAAAGCACTTTTCAATATGCGATCAAAAGGCAGTAAGTTTGAGGGGTGACTATTATCACGTCCAAAACTTGACCCATTCTCAAAAGGGTATAAAAATGTGAGGTGGGGGCCACGGACAGAAATGGTGTGGCTCCTCTGAAGTTCATCACTAAAATTTTCAATGTATCTGGCAAGCTGTATTCTCTATCTACAATTCTGTGGGTCAGGAGGACCTTACAAACCACTGATGCAGGTATATTCATTTAGAGCTCTCGATGATAGTCATCTAGTTCCACAAAAGAGTTGAGGACCTCAACTATATAATTCCATGTTCACACCTTGTAAAGCATCCATCAGATTATCAACAGAGATGGACACAACACTCACATAAAGTTGAACTCTCCCGCACCCTTCATGGCCAGCTTTGCCATACGCAGCATTTTATTCTTAGCCTCTTCCTTTCTAGGCTTTGGTGTGGAGCCGGATGCATTTCTGCCCTGCCCCAATTTTTTCGGAGTCTCTCTCAGACCAAAAGCCTTTGCCAGGTGTCCCAAATGAAGCTCCTTCACATTGAAGCAATCTCTCTCTGAAGACAAGTGTGTGGCGTAAGCTCTGATGTGACTGGTGAACCCATTGACCGCCTTTTCACGAGCTGGGGTATCTTCCAAAAGCCATCTCTCCACGTTGAGATGCCAAGTGGTGGCCTCTGAGTCCCACTGGAAACCTTCTTTGACAAATGCCTCTTCCAGAAGCTGCTGGTAAGGCGTGTGGGACATTCCAGAAGAGTGGAAGGCTGCAATCTTGTCAACATACTTCTCTTCTGAACCGGGAAGAAGAAACAAGGCTGAGGTACCAGCTCTTCCAGCACGAGCCGTTCTTCCCACTCTGTGAAGATGATCTTCAATGGCAAAGGGCGGATCGTACTCCACCACGGTTTCAATCTGAGGAAGATCGAGACCTCTGGCAGCCACATCGGTACAAAATAAAATCGCATGCTCAGAAGGTGGAGCCTTTGTGAATGCTGCCAAAGTGGCAGTTCTCTCCTGCTGTGACAACGACCCGTGAAGCTTGTAGATGGTGACGTTCTTGTTGATGAGACGAGCATTTTTGGCAGTCTTGGTAGAACTGTCCTTACTAAAGATATTGTGGTGGAACTCTACAGAATCGGAACACGAGAAAAACACCATAGTCTTGGATCCAGACTCTGTGTTCGTCACTTTCTTCAGGAATGCAGCCAAGGCAACCAGCCGAAGCTTGGGGGGAACAGTAATCACCTGCTGCACTAGCTGGTCAGGAACAGCTGCGGTTTCCAAGTCCAAGTCTTTGTCGGAAGTCTTGACCATTTCCGCATTGTCGAGAGTAATCTTTTCCAACTTCTTGACATTGCCCTTTATGGTGGCAGAGCACAAGACGTTGACCCGTCTTTTGGGAAGAGAGGAAAACTGCGAACTTGTTTCATTTATGCGAGACGAGGACTGTATTTTCTGAAAGATGGCGGTGATGGTTTCCTCGAATCCAAGCTCCATCAGCTTGTCTCCCTCATCGAGAACAACGTATCTCACTTGAGAAAGATCCAAAGTGGATGTGTTCTCCATGTGATCTGCCAGTCTTCCTGGCGTGGCTACAAGGATGTTGACACCTTTTCTGAGTCTGGCCTTTTCGGACTTTTTCTTCTCCCCTCCCGTTACTATGCCAGGAACAATTCTATGACAGCACCGGGAGAGTTGTTCCAGGACGGCATAGATCTGAGCGGCCAATTCTCTGGTGGGGGCCAAAATGACAGAGAAAAGACCGGAATTACGATGGAGATTTTCAACCGACATAAGCTTTTGAAATATAGGCAGTGCAAAGGAAAGGGTCTTTCCGGAACCCGTTTGTGCCTGTACAAAGAGATCTTGTTCACGAGTTAAGAGTCTTGGGATTACACGTCTCTGAACTGCTGTGGGAGCTGTGAATTTCATAAACTCGCTCAAATGATGCTGTATTCTATCTGATACTCCCAGACCTTCAAAAGTGCTTGAATCGCTCAAGGGCGCATTTGATGGATCGTGTGCCGCATTTTCGCTTTGATCTACAGGAACAGAGACTACTTCTGGGTTGGATGTGAAAAGGGAAGAGACGTACGTTTCGCCGTCTTCTCTTTTTGACGTTTTTCTACGATCAGTGCTGGGCTGTTGCATTTTTCTTTTGCGACCTGGATCTACAGGTGCAGCCTTGTCTTTGTTACGGCTTTGCGATGCCAGCTGGGCCTTTCGTCTATCCTTCCAGCGGCCGCCTGTTGTTTTCTTTGAGTCTGGACGAGCCGCAGTAGCGTCCATGCTAAAATTAACCATCAACCCATCGTCTTCCATTGTGGGGAGTGTTTCTGT
>JAJLWQ010000091.1:0-35651 GCA_030570875.1 Citeromyces matritensis
TTTTTTTTTTTTTTCTCACCACAATGTTCACTTGCAATAGTTGTTCGCTGGCGTTTCCCTCCACGGAGGACCAAAGAGTCCACATGAAATCGGATTGGCACCGGTATAACCTGAAGAGAAGGGTTGCACAGCTTCCCCCCATCGACGAGGAGACCTTCAACCAGAAAGTCACATTGGTGGAGGAGCCCAAAGAGCCTAAAAAGTTGAGCAAAAAGGAACAGAAAAGACAGGAGCTTTTAGAGAAAAAAAGACAACTATTAGAGCTGGCCAAAAGCCGAACGCAAGAGGCGCCCGAGGCTGAAGTTCCAGAGACTGAGGTGGAAGAAAAATCTCAAGAGCAAATCGAGGAAGAACTGGTAAAGGAAAAACTCGCCAATAAAGTAGATATCCCATTGGATCGCTGTTTATTTTGCCATAAGGGTTTGCAGAATTTAGACACCTGCTGCGAACATATGGCGAAATTCCACGGCTTGTATATTCCGGAACAAAAGTACTTAGTAGATAAAGCAGGTCTCATTGGGTACTTGGGTGAAAAGATTGGGTTTGGTAATGTCTGTCTTGTGTGCAACTATCAAGGCAGAAATCTCGAAGCTGTGAGAGCGCATATGAACAGTAAAAGACATTGCAGAATACCGTACGAAACAGAGAACGAAAAGCTGGAAATTTCAGATTTCTACGATTTCTCATCCACATACGACAACGTCAACAAGAATCCAATTATTGTCACAGAAGGCGACGATGGTTGGGAAGATGTAGAAAGTTCAGACGAGATGGAGGAAAAGGAGGACGAAGAAGAGGAGGTCCCTCAGAATATGGCTTACTCTAACGGCTATGAGCTTTATATGCCTTCGGGAAGCATCGTAGGACACCGGTCCTTACACAGGTACTATAAGCAAAACTTGAAGCCCGAGAAGGAATTGAGTGAGGGCCAGGGAACACTTGTGACTGCGGACACCAGACATTTTGCCGGTTTGCAATCTCGTGAGGAAGTCAACACTACCAAGAGAATCTGGAAGAAGCAGGCCAGGTCAATGGATCAGTATGAGAAGAAGTCGAAGCACGGCATCAACTTCCAGAAGCATTACAGAGATCAATTGCTGCAGTGAGTCCCTCTGAATGTATTTGCATGTTTTCATTAATTTGTTCGTTTATAAGGTGTTTTATATCTCATCAACTTAAGTACTAGGGCTATCGGGTGTGTCTTTTTACCTGTGTAAATACGTAGCAGTTCAGCTTTTAGCTGAGCTCAAGGAGCGTTTGTACTCAAGATACGATTGATTCTACACAGTCCGATTCAGTCGTATCGTTAATCCAGGCCAATACAGCTAAAAAATGGGGAACGAGAACGTACTCAAAAGGTGCTCCCTCTCAAATGTAGTAGATGTATTGCCAAATTACTATCCCAGTAGCCTTTGTTCGAGCACTATCATGCGCCGGCAGCTGAAGCTGGTAAACTATGGAGGACGAAGTGTTGATCAGAGTGTGCTGATAATAAAAGAAGAGCAGCTGGTTGCGTAAATATGCGAAAAACATGCGGCAATCGTATTTTTCAACTATTCTCCAATCATAGTGAGACCTGGATTAAACAACAAGAGACAGGCAGTGGTTTGGTATAAGCACAATGCTTGATAGCCGCTGCCAACGCATAGAATGTTGAGCCATTTGCTTTTATACTTATTCAGGAGAATATCACTCACATAGAACAAAGCTTCAGGCTTCGGTCCGGCAGGTATACAATCTATACTTCTCCGAATAAAGAAGAAAATGATTAGATTTTAAGCAAATAATTCATGATAGCAAATGTAAGCTAAAAAAGCTCTTCAACAGAGATCAAACCAATCCAAAAAATCCTGCCAACACCAGAAATAAGCAGCAGACCGAGAGGAGCACCAGAGTAAGGAGCACCAGAGTAGGGAGCACCAGAGTAAGGAGCACCAGAGTAAGGAGCACCAGAGTAAGAAGCACCAGTAAGAAGCACCAGAAAGAAGCACCAGAAGAAGCACCAGAAAGAGAAGCACCAGACAATCGACAATGGATGCAGCTCCACTAGAAATTAAGTCCCCACTTGACTTCCAAACTTGCTGCAAATAATAGTTGTTGTCACCTTGGCTTTAACACCTCATCGTGTAAATTCACAAAACTGAATCCCCATTCATGTTTCCGATTCGCTTTTGAGGTGCGACGAAATCCCCATTTCATCCTGAGTATAAGCGGCAAAGCAAACTTTCTTTTCCTTAATCCTGTCACCTGTATCCGAATGTCTGATATCCTTTTTAAGCATTTTGAAGTGGGCCTTCAGCTGTTTTAAGCGACCAGCATGATTCCGAACCCACTTCTCATCATCCTCTGGAGTTTCAGGAGGGTCATAATACTTGCGTCTCCTGTTGACGTAACCTGTTGCTTCCATGGAAATCTTTTCAAGTTCTGAGACCTTCCGCAACTCTTCTCGTTTTCTTTTGAAGTTGGAAACACGATTTTTGATGTTGCTCGTGAACCTATCAAATGGAGTTGCTTTGGCAACCTGTTTCGATAACCCACCAGTAAAATCTCTGTTTCTTTCGTGGCAATATTCGATAAAACGCGGGTCATTTGTCCCGAACCATTCTTCGTACAACGAATCGTCAACGTCGTAACGCCGATCAGTCGGGTCTAAACATGAAGGCAGCCCTTCAAATCCCTCAATTTCCGTGGGTGAAGACTGAGCAGACGACTTATCAGCTCTTGGCTGAGCTCTGGTGTTAGAGACACTTGGCTCGTCAGCCTCAGTGTGGATCTCGTTTGAAGGTCTAACAGTCGATTCAGGTTTCTTGTCACTTTTCCACAACTTGGAAAACCTCTCTTTCAGGCTTGTTTCCGTCTTGGAGGCGTCATTCCTTTTGACAAACAACTGAAGCTTGTTCCAGCGAGAGCTCCATTTGGATTTGACCTTTTCAGGTTCTGCTGAAACACAAGCGATGGGAACTGAAGGAGTTTCCTTAATCAGTTTTTCCTTCTTTGGAACGCTTTTTGTCCCTGAGAGCTTTCTCTGCTGCTTGTTTTCCTTTGAACTGATTTTTCTCTTTGACAACTTTTTCCTAGGAAGACTTTCCCTTTGCTTGATCTCCTCTGGAAGACTCATTTTGTCCAGCAACTTTCTTCTTTGGCGCACCTTTTTTCTTTTGAAGTTTTTCCTCTCCATAAGCTTCTCCTCTTCTATATGCTCTATAAGACCTAACCTCTCTTCCGGTTCCATTTTGCAAAAACTCACTTTTTCTAGCAGTCTCCAAATTAAAAGATTCTCCCTCTCACGAAGGTCTCCTCGTTGGGAGCGGATTTCCGCATCTGGCAGGTACCTCACCTTTTTAAATTCTCTCACGGATAATAATCCATCTTGTGTATCTCTTGCGTCATTGAAATCATTCTCAGTGTTGGGCACACAAGCGCTTTTTTCTCTGAGAGAGGTGTGACCAGCACGTGACTCGCGTCTCTTCTCTTTCTGGTAAGCACCTTGTACGACGATTGAGCTTTTCGCTTCTCTGACTTTTCTTTTCTTTTCATCAATGTGGAATCTCGAGGCAATCCCGCCTGCAGGAGCCTCAGTCTCAACCACCTTTTCAGTCTTAAGCGAAAAGTCGTCTAACCTAGACAAAGTGCGTTCGCGTTCGACCAACTGAATCTCTACCAGAACATCTTTTGGCAAGTCTGGCATCTCTCCGTTGTCAGCAGCGGTCTCGACAAATGCGTCTCCGCGTTCAGCCTCAGCCAAGACGCTGTGGAGCCTTGATCCAGCTGTGGAGAACTCATCAATTAAAGAATCCACCTGGTTATGCTTTAACGGCAGCCACAGAACCGGGTTGCAGAGCATTACATAAAATAAATCATGTTTAATTGCACGTTGCAATAAATTTATCTCGCGAGGGGTGAACAGTCTTTTTGGTTGTTTCGGATAAGCTGGGTTAGAGCTGCTTGGCATGAATGCCATCAGCATACTTTTCAAAGTTGTCAAATCCAATTCGCCGCAAGGAAGAAACTCGGGATGGGATCTTCTTTCCTCCAAAATCAGTAGAGGAAAGGCTGGTGATCCTTTGGCCACTTCCTCCAGATAAATCAGACGATCCTTAGGAAGTGGGGGGCCTGCAACTTTAAAGATGACACTAAACCAGAAGCGTGGAATTGTGATCGCCCACTTGATGGCAGGGATCAAGTCCTTCCTTTCATCAGGAACCAGCAGGTCTACTCCCTCGGGGGAGCACTTTACAAGTTCGATTCCATTGTTGCTGAGTGGCTCGAGATTTCTCTCTGTGAAGAGCCTTTTCTTGTTGCAGCTTCCATCGTTATCAGGGACAATATTGATGGGAAACTTAGGCATTGGCTTTAGGTTTCTCACAATAGATTCCACTGCGGGGTCAATCACTCTTGGAGGAGACACCGGCTTCAACTCTCCCTCAAAGGGCTTGACGGGGACATCTGTACCAATGTAGGATTTCCCTTGACGTCCAGGGATCCTAGCTGGCTTGTGTCCCCTCCCTTCTCCCGGGGAGGAATCGAATGAGGTTTCAGTTCCGTGGTGGTGGTGGTTGGCAGTTTTGGTGTTTCTCTTGTAAGACATTGTTAGCTGAATTACACAAAAACAGGGCCCAAAATACGTGCATGCCGAATGGGGACGTGCATGATCGTGCATAATGCGATGAGATCTGGAAGACACGTTTTGAGCCGTTATTCGATGAGACCTTCCATTGAGAGTAGAGTTTGAAGCCCATTCCCCTTTATATTTTATGCCATCTCGGTCGATAAGTGCCTTTGTCAAGATTTGTATCGGCTTACCCTTCGAGGGTGCAAAGTGTGGCTCCTAGACGCTCACGGGCTGTGAGAGCTAGTGCTGAGAGTTTCCATAGCGTTATCAGTGAGAGTGATTCGAGAAATACAAGACGAACTTGATGAGTGTCTTCCGATTCAATAAACAACGGCTCGATATGCCTGCAATAGAGTGCTGTGACTGCACTCTCCATCTATCAAGAAGTCTGCATCCTGGTTTTTAGAAAATCCAGCTCTTCCAGCTCCCGAATCTGTTGGTCAAGTGACATGTTGTTCACCGTCATCCACACCCTTACACCCGCTGGATGCTAACGAACTTGCGGGGTTTGACATATAAGTACATGTGCTTACGATCTATTGGTCGCTCATTTTCTCCCCGTGGTTTGGAAAGATAATAAACACACTCGGCCAAGCTTTGGCCCCACGACGACACTACCACCAAGATTTAAACTATTTATTGTCAATCTCACTACGAGGGTTATCTTCCCTCTGCTCAAAATTTCGGCTACGCCATTCACTTTTTTGATTGGCGGTTGGCACTTCTAATGCAGATCGTAAACTGCAGATGTGCCTCCCGCAGACACTCTCGTTGTAATGACGAACCCACCCATTACGTGCATCCAATTCTTTATCCGATACTTGGTCATAAGGTGACAATGAAAACAGATTGAATAATTACCAGATCAGTGGGAATTTGTCTGATGTAACTTAAAGCAGATGAGAACTGAATTTCAAGCTTTTTAGAGCGTACGCCTTAAAAGTGAATCCATCCCTCATAAAGATAATTTATTAAGCAAATGGTTAAGAATTGAATTATTTGAAGTGTTTTGACCATGAATAATATTTGAAGAATAAGGCTATCAAGTTGAAGAAGAAAAAGAAAGAGTCATCAGTGAGGGTTTCATTGTGTTCGTTTCAATAAGCTATACAGTAGGGAATTGATGGTCTTGGTATTTGATCTAGATCCCACACTAGAATCTCAATTTGATCTCGAGATCCTAAGAACCCCTCATGTCCCAACTCTCGAAAGAGGTTTGATCAAAATATCAGGAAATTTTCCTTTTATCGTGAACGCGAGGAGGTTCCGAACTTTGAATGATTCATATATTTGTTTGCCCGGGATACTAGAGACGGGCGATAGACCTCTGGCTGAGGCTGTCCATTTCCTTTGTTATATCATAGGTGAATGGAAAAGTAGGTTAATAAGCTGTACGGAACAATAGAGGAAAAGATTTATGTATAGTCTAATCGTCTCAACGATAAACTTGATACCGTTGAGGATCATGCCATAGACGTATTCAATGATCTGGAAATCCATCTCGCACTCAGAGGAACATAAGCTCAGCTTAGTATAGCTGAAGTTTCTTGCATTGTGGATTCCACAGCGTAAATTTCAGAATTGTATGTGATTTTTGCCGAAGTCCATACATTCGTAGCACTCGGATACTCTTTGTCTCTACCGTATTAGCCTTTATTTTTAAATGTTGTTATGTTTCGAAAGGAAGAAAGAGTTATCTAGTAGGGAAGTAGGTCCCACTCCAGGATCTGGATCTCTTTAACTTCTCAGATTCCAACTCCAAGATCTGATCTAAAAATCAGATCCGGTGATGAGCGCACGCAGATGATATAGACTGGAAAGACTCCTCATTATTTGGTCACAAATTGATGTCCAGAAAATCTCTGAAGCGACATCGTTGATCTGCGCCTAATAGATGAGGTGTGTCACTTATCGACACTCTTTCGGCTTTGTATGTGATCAGTCAACGGTGAGTGAAACCATAAACATTGTAGTATCGAATACGGTCTATAAAGGCTGCAAGGTATCGGATTCTTTAATCGAGTTTATGTTGGACAATGTACACTATATAATCCTGAACACCGGAGTTGAACTCGTAGGACAATTATTTATATTCCAGTCATTTGTAAGATAGATGCCAAGTGATGTTAGCTCTACTATATATGTGTGTATGTTCTATGAATCCCACAAAGAAAAACTGACCCTCAAAACTGAGATACTTCTTAAACAAAACCTGGATCGGATCGGATCTAAGGTTCAAATCCAGAGCTCAAAAGAGTTCAAAGTTGCATAAGTTTCAGTGCGGTATTACCAGCATAAAGCTTACTAAACGGCTAACTCGTACAGTAAGTTCTGGCGTATGAAGCGAGTGTTCGAATACTCGCCATTCCTACCAACGGGCAATCGCATAACACCATGTCCAAACCATACTGAACAAGGTGGCATGAGGAGACACTTAGTAATGAACCACTCTTTGAAAAACACCCCACTAGGCCATTGTTGCGAGCAGTGTAGTGAAGTATATTTTCAGTTAATGAGAGATGGACTTTGATTACATAAAGGAGCACATCCTCTTTTAGGTGGAAAATCAATTTATCTAGCCCTCCCGAAAACAGAAGACTCATCATATCGTGGCATTTATGTCACATACACCCCTGCACCACATCAAATTTTCCACAACACCATGGCGAACGTTGTATTGGGCTCCCAGTGGGGAGACGAAGGTAAAGGCAAACTGGTAGACATCTTGTGTGAGGACGTGGAGGTGTGCGCCAGATGCCAGGGCGGAAACAACGCGGGACACACTATTGTGGTGGGAGACGTCAAGTACGATTTCCACATGCTGCCCTCCGGGTTGGTGAACCCGAACTGTTTGAACTTGGTAGGATCCGGAGTAGTTGTTCATTTGCCCTCGCTCTTTAGCGAGCTTGAACAGCTGGAAGCCAAGGGCCTTAAATGCAGAGACCGGTTGTTCATCTCGTCACGTGCCCACTTGGTTTTCGACTTCCACCAAAGAACAGACAAGCTCAAGGAGGCAGAACTTAGTGGTGAGAAAAAGAGTATCGGAACTACCGGAAAGGGGATCGGCCCAGCTTATTCTACAAAGGCCTCGCGTTCCGGAATCCGCGTGCACCATCTTGTGAGTGACGAGGCTGGGTCGTGGAAAGAGTTTGAGGAAAGGCTCAAGCGTCTTATTGACAGTAGAAAAAAGCGTTATGGCGAGTTTGAGTGTGACTTCAACGAGCAGCTGGAGTTGTACAAGAAACTCAGAGAACAGATTAAACCACACGTTGTGGACTCTGTTGAGTTTATGCACACCGCTTTGACCCAGAAGAAAAAAATCCTTGTAGAGGGAGCCAACGCACTTATGCTCGATATCGACTTTGGTACCTACCCATACGTTACCTCGTCAAACACCGGTATCGGCGGTGTGCTTACCGGACTCGGAATTCCGCCTAAGGCTATTGCAAACGTTTACGGTGTGGTCAAGGCGTACACTACCCGTGTGGGCGAAGGGCCTTTCCCCACCGAGCAGCTGAACGACGAGGGCGAAAAGCTCCAGTCGATCGGAAGAGAGTACGGTGTCACCACCGGAAGAAAGAGAAGATGCGGGTGGTTGGATTTGGTGGTGCTCAAGTACTCAGCCTTGATTAACGGGTACACTGAGCTCAACATTACCAAGCTCGACGTGTTGGACACTTTTAAAGAGATCCAGGTCGGAGTGGCTTATCTTTACAACGGTAAGAAACTCACCCATTTCCCAGAAGATCTCCACGCTTTGGCTAATGTGAAGGTTGAGTACGTTACTCTTCCCGGGTGGAATACCGACATAACGAAGGTGAAGAACTACAGCGATCTGCCGAAAAATGCTCAAAAGTACTTGGCCTTTATCGAGGAGTATCTCCAGGTGCCCATCAAGTGGGTGGGGACCGGTCCAGCCAGGGACGATATGCTGGTGAAGCCTTAGATTAGACTTGAATAAACTGTTATGTGACGATTGTAGCGCCTTTGCAGAAGCTGCTGGCAAACGGTAAGAAGTGTAAAGAGTTTTTGATTATGATTCGCATGATGGGATGTCGCAAGTTCCTTTGATGAGAATTGCATATTTGAATCTTCGAGGACTAAATTTATGAGCTACCGATTATGTTCTCGACTAGGAGTGTCGGGCTTTGAATACTAGAAGTTGTTTTTTCAGATTACATGTCAGATGTACTTTGCATACACAACTGTTGTCAATTAGTAAAGGGTTCTCAGTATGTAAATCATCACGAAAAAAGGATGGGGAATGTCAGGAGTCTTCACTTTTTGAACGTAAGCGACCGTCCTTGGGTGAATGGCTGTTTTTTCTTTGCCGATCTCGGTCCATCGTTGGCTGCTGCATATGGGTTGAATGCTTTTCTCTTTTTGTTCTTTCTCTCTCCCTTCTTGACGGGCTCAAGAATCTTTTGCTCACTATAGTCGAAGGGAGTCACTTCCTTAGAACCTGTTTTAGGTGCCATAAATGTCTTTTTGCGCAAAGTGACAATCTCATCCTGCTCTTTTGTATTTTCGGTCTCTTCACTCTCCTGCGTCTCTTCCACTGGAGCCTGCGGAATCGCGATTGAAACCTTTGGTGGATCCACAGAAAGCTTCTCATAAGCAACTTTTCGACGAGATCCCAAATCTGTACTGCTTTCCATGCTGAAAACGCTGGATCCATCTTTGTGTGTGGGGTTCCCAGATTCGAAGAGGCCTGAGGTTCTGTTCTTGAAATCCTCAAATGCCTGTGGGTTTGCTTCCGCCTCAGGTACATCCATACTCATTGCGCGATCAGAAAGGTCCCAATCTTCTTTTTCCATTTGGGCCAGTGTCGCTTGTATAAGCTTTGCGATATCGCCAGCAGCAGAACGCACATGTTCGCTGATAAAGGTTGAGACCGATAAAACTCCAGCCACGTCTACAGGAGCCAGACTCACCAAAGATACAAGCAGCTGGTTGGGCATTACATACCTCTGAGACTCGTCGTCTCGCCTGGCCGTCTGGTCCCGCCATTCGTACAAAGCTTCTAGTAACGGCTGCTTTTGCGAGGGGATGTTGTACTGGTATACGAGCCCTTTCCAAGGCTCAACTTTATTGTTCAAAGGTGAAACCACCTGTGTAGTGGGAGAATCCGGCCTGAAACGAGTGAACTCGAATCTTTTGCTCGCTACTTTGCGGGACTCACCGAGAACACCACTCATTTTATCGTTTTCCAAAAGCCGATTCCGTAGCTTATCAAAAATATTCAGCAGGAAATGAGTATCGGATCTCGCATACGCCAGCATGGCAGTAGAGAGAGGCCTCATTCTCCAATCCGCAAGCTGATACTTTTTCGAGGTTTTGAAGTGCGCAAAAGTTTCCAGCAAATGCGCTAAACTGTGCCGCGGTAAACCCAAGGCTCTGGATGCATGGTATGTATCGAAAAGAGAAACCACATAGACTCCCAAGTCTCTCTGCAACCAGACGATATCCATAAAAGCACCGTGGAAAACCTTGACGATAGCAGGGTTGGTAAATACCGAGTTGAGCACCGTCAGCTGCGTCCGCAAAACCAAAGTGTCAATGATATAGTCCTGATTTCTTGTACTAATCTGCATGAGACACACAATCCCGTAGTAGGACCTGTAATCGTGGTGCTCCAAGTCGACGGCTACAGCTGTCTCTTTAGCCAGCTCTTTTACCATCTCGTTCAGACCCTCCACGGTATCGATCCACTTGGCAGAAGTTGTTTCCCACGGAGTAAACGGAGTCGGGTCGCACGGCTCCAGAATCCATTCAGGATACTCACGGTGCAGAATCTCGTACTCGTACGGTTGTCGGTAGTGTTCTGGGAACCCTTCGGAGGCAGGCACAAGTTTCAAATCGAGTGCTTCTAAAGCGTTTGGCTTTTCCTGCAGCTTCGGCCTAAACGGTTCTTTCTCTGAGTTGTCCGCATAGATTTTGGGTTTGGATATTTTTTCACTCTTGACGGCCCCGTCCTCCAAGTAGGTGAGCTGAGGCTTTCGCTTGTTCAAGTCGTCGATGGCGATATCGGCTTGCTCAAAGAGGTGGTCAAGAAGAGACGTGAAGGATTTGTTATTCTGCTCGACTGAGGATGAGAATTTTTGAGCCGCATCGATCTCATGAGACAACCGGTTCATTGTCGATACCAATCGCTGGATATTCTCATCGGTTTGTGTTTTCGTACAGCTATCCACAGAAGTGTAAAAGTTGATGTCCTGAGCAGCCAGTCCTGATGCGGCCCTTATTGTGGCCAGTGCCTTCGGGAACGCTTCCTGGAGTTCTGACATATTTTTTTCTTTTTTATGCACTCAAATTATTTCTAATTGGCGAGGTCTAGATAGAGATCGTTTGATTATTGATTACTGATGTTGATGATGTTGTTATGAATATTCATGATCCCTATTAAGTAATCCAAGAATCCTGGAAAGTGTGAGAGCGGCTGCAATTTGTCATCTGCCGAATTTTGCTCGCTCTGCCATTTGGGCTCAGAGTACCAAAGCGGAATGGAAACGTAATAGTTGTAGATAATGGTTTATGTGACCTGAAGTATGGACTCATGGGCAGAAGTTCTTTATCGATTTGGTCTCAGTAAATTGTATCAAAGTATGCATCGTTTTCCTGATAACATTGCATGAGATGCAATGTCGGATGATCATATTACGGCAATGATGCAATCTCGACACTCTGCGGACTGAAAGGACCTGGTTGATTTCACCAATCGACTCAACGGCAAGAATTTTGAACCTCAAGAATAGATTACCTGTGAGTGCGTGCTTATCAATTCAACACTTGTACCCCCTTCAAAGAGTGAATCACCTTAATCCTGCCTACTGTTCCTGTTGTACTTTAAGTATGACCGCTCGCGAGCGCAGTTCATCTTCGCAATCGAGAGAGAAATGTGATGTAACATCTCCAACGGAGGCAAGAGCATGGTATAGAGTTGTTCAAGATCTCTACAAAGCATACACCAGGATAGGCGAAGAGTAATAAACGCCCTTTGTCGCTGGTTGGGTAGGCCCAATAGCTTAGAACGACTGCCTAAGGAGTCCCATCGTCCGACTATGGTGAGTTACGCCTTTTACACTTGCAAATACCTGGTGGACTTGGTAAAACATTTCACTGCTGGGTCTAGCGTCTCCAAAGTTTTTTAGTATGTTGTAAAGACAGCATCGTAAAGTTTGATTGTGAGTACTGGCCACATTTCCAGCCTCGGAACGAAATTAAATACCAAAAATTGCAGTCCATATTGCCTTTGATCAAGTCATTTCGAGATGCGGTGACGATACAATAGCGCCTTGAAGTGTTAGAAGGTCAAGAGTAAAATACCGTCTTTGAAAACACAAGTCGACAGTAGGGTTTAGTCCACGTTAACGGTAGAAGCCATGAGCTTGAAACCTTGAATAAGGACATTGAGACCGTGCACTCTGTTGACCAATCCACACAGGCCACGCATGAACTGTCAAATTGCGCGGGATGGGCAATTCGTAGATTATGCCAGCATAAGGAAGATCAATCATTTGGAATCAAACTGTGCTTATCTTCGTATAGATCTCCCGCCGATGATTTTGCTAGAATTGCGACCTCCATGATCGTTAAGACTACTCAGAACTAAGCAATATACCCGTATGACTGCTTACTGTAACCTACCACAAACACAGATCCTGATTACAATCGAATTTAGTTCCACTCAAAGCTATCCCACGATGCTCTTCTCATTGAACACTTGAAACCTTACACATTAAATGAAAGATGTCGAAGCAGTTAGCATAGCTAACACCTACGCGCTTCGAGCGAGCTCTCTCGATGCATGCGACGCTTTTATTGTAGTAAATACTATCAATCAGCACAGCCGCATCGTTGGGTTCAGAGATCGTTGTTTGTTACATCCTTACATTTAGACGCACCTAACACATCGCATATTTTACGTAATGATCGCCGGCTATCATCTGCAAGCTAAAAATAATAGCGTGTCGCAGCCTAAATTTAGACCATGACGTGATTGAAAGAACTCGCCAGATCTAGTCCTACTTATAACAATAAAAGGGATCATAAATTGACAGAACTAAACAAGTTGCGGGAAAGTAAAAGAAAATAAATTGGGTATATCTAAAAGAAAACAATCTTGGCAGTTCCACTGGTTACAGTAGCGGTACAGCCATCTTGTGTGTCACCACTGAAGACACCGTTAACGTATGAACAGTCACCAATGACGGTAGAGCCTTCAGTAGCTTCGATCTTTACGCTAAAGTTTGGAGCGTCTTGGTTGTTTGGGTTGGGGATCAAGGACAAGTAGGTGTTACCGTTGATGGCACCAGCTCCCATAACCAGAGGAGCCCAGTTACCGATGGTGGTACCATAGTCTCCCCACACACATCCATCCTCCAAAGAGATTCCAGCATTGTTGACGTAGTATTGAACAGAGGTTTTCATACCTTTCCATTGGAAGTAAGAGTCTTGGTCAACAACAGTCGCGACGCATTGAGAGTTTGCCTCCAAGAGAGTGGGGACAACCATATTTTCAGAACCTGGGTAATCGGTTCTGCAGATGGCGATATCCTTGTCAACGTTGCTGACGAAGGAAGCGGTGTCGTGACCCCATTCACACAAGTAGTCAGAGTCCTGAGACTTGTAAAGGTATCCATCTTTACACAACAAACCACCAACGGTTCTTCCGTCAGCAGGCTGGTTGGATGGCCATTGAGTCTTGGACATACCGGCCTGACAGGCATAAGAACAGTAATAACCATCGGTACATGTCTCAGAAGTCTGTCCATCGAGGTTCATGATGGAAGCCCATCCACCGTATCCGACCCAGTCGAGAGAAACAACACCTTGGCCTGATGGGAAATCAGAGCACTTGATGGTTCCGTCCTCGAATTTTTCAAAGGGATTCGAGAAGCTGGAAAGGTCTCCAGAAATGCCCCCAGAACCACCAGAAGAGGTGGAAGAAGGAGCAGAAGTGGATGAGGTGGAAGAGGATTCCACGGCTGATGTCTCAGCAGAAGTGGAAGAAGTGGAAGAGGAGGTAGCAGCAACACCGGAAGTTGTTGTTGGGGGTCCAGTCATGGTGGTTCCCGAAGCAGATTGTTCTGGAAATCCGGTCTGGGTGGCAGTACCTGCAGAGGTGACAGTCTCACCTTGGGCATTCACCATCACGGTCTCGGTGATGAACTTGATAGCTGGGTCCCTCTTGTGTTGGTGATGGGAGTGTCCATGTGGGGCGGCAGCAGCGAGTGAAAGGAGTGCTAAAACAGAAAGCTTCATAGTTGGCGTCGGATAAAGGAAAGACAAAAGTTGGAAACTTGAGACGCTAAATGGACTTTTTCTGGTAGTAAATAAAGGAGCGAAAAGGGAGAAGAAAAGGGGCGAATCTCCTTTTTATAGGCTGTAAACAAAAGGAGGAATGTGCATAAGCGCTGAGCGGGTAATTCGCGAATCTTCATGCATGAAGACCATGCGTGGTCTAGATCTAAGTGTGCGTCATACGACTAGTTACCGTTAAGTGATGCAGTCATAATCGATTACACGGCCAGCAAAAAGCGGGTTCGAATATACCCGCTTTTGCTAAATCCAAAATCCCCATTTTGAGCGCGTTGTCAAAATCAGGGCTATGCTTTGTTAGTAAACATAGCAACTATGGTGATGCATCGCGAATTGTTTCAACTTGCAGACCATCTCGCATGAGAGATTAAGTTTTGTCTTACGTTGCAAATTACATCAACTCTATTTTTAGTGTGTGACAAAGTACAACACCTTTGACGGCAAAACCGATGCAGCTTAAAACATCATCTGCATCAGGACCGTTAATTACAGACTTGCAGGTGAAAAAATTTTCTCGCTTCATGCAAGTCGTCGTGGTCGCATGAAAAATGAAGGTGATGTTTGGCAGTTTGAAGCCTAGACTCAAATAAATCGAGCCGATTGTCAAAGTCAGAATATGATTTGAATTTGCTTCTTCGTTCTCTTCCTCTCTTTTGTAGCAAATTTCCTGTATGTGTTCATGGGATATAGCTCATCCTGTTATCGTTCTTGGTATGCATGTAGTTTATCGCTACAGTCTATGTACGTAGGGAAACACGGAGATGATTGGCGCGCAGATAAGTTGAATCACCGAAACTTTATGAATCGGACCCTGATGTTTTAATTAATAACCCCTTCATTCGCTAGAGCTCGTTCCTTTCACAGCTCTGAGGTGGTTTGTCCCAGACTGATGAACAGCCCTTCAGTTGAAACGAAGCGAAAAGTAAAAAGGCAAGGCGAGATTTAGAACTCTTTCTGCATGATAGAAGGCTCAGTAGCCTGTAAACTTGAAAAACTGACTGAACCTTCAAACCCACACAATTACTGTGCCGGTTACCAGTCCATCCAGATCTCAGGATGATAACAAACGCTTCCTTTGTCGTAACCCCGTAAGTGTTGATAGAATTGAAAAACTTTCATTCAACAACGGAGCAATTATAACAGCCACAAATGAAAACGATAATTTAACGCCTTGTTCGGATAATTTGCCTATAGCATCACCACTCTGGAGTGGTACCAGCTTATAGATTTTTTCACCCGGTAGATAGAAATACTCCCCCTGAATTGCAGTATTCTCGTTTTGCAACCATGCTGAGCTGGTTTAGCTCTCGAGTAAAACCGTGTTTGTTGAGCCGAAGTAGCTTGCTTTCTGGAGGCTTTTTTCTCAATCGTGAAACGATCCCTGTCAATATGGAATGTAGGCAACACACAAATGTCTTCACCTTGGTCAGAAACAGATTTCAGCTTCACTCTTCAAAAGAACACTCCTGCCTCTTTTCAAACTCGTAAGCGACCTCGCTTTCAACTTCACTTTTCCTAGGTTTACTCCCCCTAAAGTGAAGTAATCTCAAAGTGCTCGTAAGTCGAGCTATCGTGCCTTATCGAAGTCGTCTTCTTGAATGAAAACATTCTCTTTGACAAAGGCTTTTCCTACCAGCAACACCAATGTCACCTAAACAGCAATAACACAGTAGCGCTCTTGATAGTATCACCACCTTTGGACTTGTCCTTGTCATGAGGTCTAGTTGTGTTCAAATTCCTGTGCTTAATTCAGCTCGCTCAATAATAGCTTTTCCGTCTTCTTGGTCAGATGTTTGACATACCTCGCCGCCCATCATTATCCTACTTTGTATGCGGCATTTATGCTCCTGATACCACTAAACGATTCTCTCTTCGTACAAGAAAAGATATTCCCCCATGTGCCTCTGAGTTTCTTTTTGGAATAAATCGACTCATCTTATGTATCACCCCTTTTACCTCGATCGTCATTCGTGATTGCCAAGTCATGAAATCTCAACCGAGAGTTCCGTGAACGCATATATCGTTTATGCGTGTAATCCATCAACATCCCTTGTTATGAATCTCAGCGTTACCATTACCATCCATGTTGGAGTTTGGTGGCGTTGCGACTGACGACTAGTTCTGGTTCTACGTTCAACTCCTAGTCGGCAAATGACTGTTCTACTCCGAACTACCTTCCCTTATGACTTGCAGGACTGCCTCCTGTGTAAGATCTCAAAGTAGTTCCATCCCGGCCGAAACGTATGGACAGAGGCCAAATCAATGGGATTTTGAATCGCTTTATCCTGTTTAAAACGACAACTATCGTCCTTGCTATTCTCGCTCTACATTTTTGAGCTCAACGAAAGCGGTATGACAATCGACGTATTTGGGGCGTATATGTCACCTGTAGACTTTGCAAGTCTTTCAATGACATTTAAGTGGGGCTTTCGTCTTTTTGCATGCTGGACGAAAAGGGGGCATCTGCTGCAGGTCCAAATATGAGAAATAAGGCTTCTCCCGATATTTTGACTTAAAAACCGGTTCTATCAGAGACTCGTTTTTACTCCCACGTCACGATATGTGCAAGCGACCAATCCTGTTGCACATCTTCCAATGACTCTATTCGTGATTGAATAATTATTTCTGAAACAGAAGACATGATCCCAATATGAATGATTTTTCCCCAGAGGTGGAGATGAGGTTTGTTGATCGGCAAGGAAAGCAACCAGTATTTTGATCATCAAGCGAGCAATTAATATCAATGCAATTATAAGCGATTTAAAGAAAGACCAGACCACGCCAGACCAATTTTTTTTAGCACTTGAGCAGCGCCACACGAAGAGAACTTAACAGCAACCTACCTTACCAATTTCGAGAGCAGTGTTTCTTGGGATGTTCACTTTCCTAGCCAGCTTCGCTTGAATGCTCATGAGCGAGATTATTTGCAGATCCCCATCCGCAGACTCCTTCGCTTGATTTAAGCATTATTAAGCTGAGCTCCACTTGGATTTTGAAATAGCTCCTTGAACCTTTTTCTGAACCTACTTGTATGACCATCTCTCGAAACCTTCTTTGGCTTCAACCACATTGAGTGGTCAGTTTTGGATCCTTTGTCGTCTGCATCTGTATGCAGAAAGTTTAAAGAAGTGTTGACCGGCTTTGTTGCTTCTTTGACAGGTTCATGTGCGATTGTGTTTTCAAATCCCCATTTGAAAACTGAGCTCTTTCTCTTGAATTCTTTGCGCAACCTTTTGAAGCCTCTGCTGAAAACACTCTTTTTAGCGCCAGTCTCTTCCTCTGCGGTAGTCTCTTCCTTTGCAGGAGTTGTAGAACCAGTCTGCGAGCCACGCTCCGTTGGTATTGGCTTTTCCCATTTAGCTTCTTCGAAGTACTTGTGTGCGAGGAAATTCCGTTTGCCAAGACCCAGATATGGGTGCTGTTTCGCAAACAAATAGCGAGCCACATTCTTCCAGTTGGAAGCATCAGAGAGAATTTCGAGGTTCTGTCTGAAACGGCTCTTGCAATATCCAGCTCCATGGAACTCATCCATCGCTTTCTGAATTTCTGTCTGTGCCTGCCAGAAGCAACATCTTTTTGGGATTTTAAACTCTTCCAAAAGAACTTTCAGTGGAAGTTCCGCAGTATTCCAGAGGCTGACAGAGCTAGCAGGCAAAAAGCCAATTTCCGTTTCACGACTCAGTGGTTTTAACAATAGCCAGATTTCGTCATGGCCAAAATCCTCATAAGCCAAAAGCTGCACTGCATCACCTTTGACAAAAGCACAGTGCGCATAAGTTTCCGGCTGATCATGTTCAACCAATCCTAAGAGAGTCATAACATCTTGCACCGATGGTTTATTTGGTCTCTTCCTTAAAGAGAACCATCTCTTAATGCGCGAATCCTTATTGCAGTGATCTGTGTCGGTTGATAAAATCCTCTTCGGTACAAGCGAGCCTGGTTTGTATTTAGCGAAAAAATCTTCATCCTTGAAAGCGCCTTTGTCCTTCACTTGATTCTCCTCACTGTTTTTCCTGTTTTCAGCTGTCGACTCCTCCTTGGATTGTGCGTCTCTGACTGCGGAGCTTGAGCTTTGATTTGCAGTCTCTTCTACAGCTAGGGGTGTCTCTGGCATCCACGGACTCCACTTTTCAGGACGATAGTCGTCTGAAAATTGCGATTCAATGTCCGCGGTGCACTGGTACTCGACAGGATCTGAAACCGAAACCTCAGCTTCGCTGTCCTCATCCTCTTCCGACTGGATTACATTGTTGAACTCGATTCTCAGATTGTATGGAACGTCTTGCTCCTCATTCTCGCAGCTTTCTTGGTCGAGATCCTCATAAGGATCACTAGCAGCCCTGTCTGAGCAGTACTCGGAATACACACTACTACTACCTTCTACAACCTCAGCAGCTTTGTCCAGTTGAATCAAAGCGGATAGCGATTTTTGTCCCTCTTCATTGAGAGCGTTGGCAGATCCGTCCAGCGGTTCACATACGGCTTCTGATCCCACAGCATCGTTTTCCTTTACCGCACCAAGCTTCTTCAGCTTGGTTTGGAATACTACCTCCCGTTTTTGCTTCTCGGAGAGCTTCATCCGGTCTGACACACATCCAGCCACTAACCCTGCCAAGACCAGCTCGGCATTGAAATGGTCGGGAAAGTCGTCATAATTAAATTCCAAATGGGCATAATCTTTTGCAACAGTTGGCGATTGCAGTACTATTTCGATGATTTCACAAGCTACCACGATTTCGTTCTTTTCAAAATCTTTGTTCAGGACTGTCTCGACTGAAGCATCTGGAACGTTTTCGCTTGGCGGGGTCTCCCCTTGATCAACAGGGGAGTTGCCTTGCTTTGGTCCCATTACCTCGTCTTGAGAAGATCCGGAGTGTTTGTGAGTAAGTTTTTGCAGGAACGACTTGATTTGTTTCATTGTGTATAATGAGTGATTACACAAACAAGGGTCTCTACCCCTCAGCGCATGATCATGCATAACCATACACCATAAAAATGCTCATTATCGATAGACTGCTTGCAAGATTAGTATTCCTCAACAGATGCTCAACAGACATTCTCGGGCAACGTGGAAGATTTTCCATGATGTGTTTGTTCTAACACTGGGACTTGAAGGTTGGTAGTTGCAAAGTTTTCTCGAACAAACAGGGCTTCCATCAAGCGACCCAAGACTATATATTATGATTTCAAAACCAACGCCTGTCCGGTTTGTTTGCTTCCTTTCTAAAGTACGCTTGAAGCTCATTCGAGTGCAGTCTCTACATAACTTGTCAATATTGGGGTAATAAGCATGTACAGACTGTCATTCATCCTTCTAGCGAGGAGAGATAGAAGATGAAGAATGAATAAATCTTTGGGAATGGCTCGGAAAATACTCATATCTCTATTCATAAGCGCATTGTCTGCTCCACTGCTATGCCGTAGATTTTGCATAATGTATAACGTGTGAGGCTGCTATTTGTTCACCTCTGCTAGATATTGATTCCACTTGCATCACCTTTTGGAGCCTACTTCAAATTAAGTCATCCTTATCCGTTTGTCACCCCTGGACTCGATTCGATTCACTGCATGTTTTTCTTGAGAACGAGGTTGTTAGGTTCCGGTCGTTACCCTACCTTCTGTAGGCTATATATATCCCACTCAATACACTTCATCTAGGCTAATACGTCTAGGTCACCCGAACTGATAATGTAGGCGCCTCGACCCTCGCACTCATGAAGCGACCGTTGTTTAGCTCTTTTAAGTTATCTCCTCACACAGGGAAGATAAGTTGGCTAACATTTCCTCTTCCAGGAAGGAAAATGACGAGAGAAGTCACCTTATAGAAGTAATCATCTGAGCATAATCACTTACCTCGGCATAAGACCAAACACTATGTTCCAGTGTACATGCCAATGTATACGCATGCAGTAGACCGCATACAGACCTCCTTATGTATCGGAGTAACTAGCTGGGGTAGTATAACGCCGTTTGTTACGTAGTATGTTTAATACTTACTCTATTGCCGACAATTTGAAGAATTGCGGTGGATGCTGTGGCATGCATTATCGTATATAAACTTTACTTGATTGCAGGTTACGTCTCCAAGCTTATGGAGTTGGCATAGAAGACCAAACTGAGGATTCTCTGGCGGTGAAACCCTTGTCATCCAAGTTTTAGCCAAACAAAAGACACTTGAATGAAGGACTTGTCTTTGATAACAATTCAGCATATTGATTGCAAGAGAAAAGATGCTGCTTACGATGCAGTCCTGAGTGGTACAGAGGTCAAGGAGCGGTCTGGAAGAAGGGAAGCAGTCATGAGAATATACAATCGAAAATTTCAAAGGCTTTCTTCTCAGAAAATCATCTTTTTGTGTTTTTCTTCTCTTTTCTACTGAAAAGGGTTATAAATTTGTGCATATAAACAATGTGACCTTGATGTATTTGGAAGCCATCATATTCCTAGTCTCTTGGGTGGAAGTATTGATTCACCTTCACCAATTATCTCTCTCATCTCCTCTTTTTTTTCTATTAACAATTTAACTCATCTTATTTATCTTTCTCTCATTTTTTTTATTAGTTTTTCTCTCCCTTTCATCCCTTATAATACAAACCCCCCCTTCTCCGCCCTCAGCCATGCCTAAGAATAACTCTATGATAGATATGTGTAAAATATTTTGATTGAGCAGAGATGCCTAGTTCTGCAGCAGGGCACGATATGCCCTCTGTGTGCCTTTTGCCCTTTGTGCCCAGAGGGTCATGTCACTACAGTGCTGCCCCGCTTCATTTCGCGCTCACTCACCAGGAAACGCTTGAGGGGCAAAATCATAATTAGTAAGGCACATCCTAACATTTACTTCGCCTATAAAATGACTCACCTACTCATTTTCCACCTGCAATCAACAACGTTAAATGAATCACCACATCTTGCCCTCCTTTCAAATGCACCAGCACTTGATTAACCGGTCTATGATCGATCAAGTGCCTACAACTCCCCCACCGGCTATTACATCCCATTACACTTGTGACGGTGTTTCGGAGATATGCGAATCTGAGACCGAGTCAATTCTGGCCAACCTAAAACTCTTGAAAAACTTGCACCTTCCAGAGCTGAGCGTGAGCATTCTCGTACATAATGAAGGGGCTCCTCAGTTTATAGAAAATCCAGATGTTCGAGAATTCAAGCAGGGCGATACCATCAAAGGTATTGCCACCATATGCTCCAAAACTGATTTGAATTTCGAAATGATCTATGTGTATCTCGTAGGTACATCCACTGTTGTAAAGTGGCTCGGCGAATACACTAGTAGAGATTTCTTGAAGATGGTAGACCTTGAGTCGATTCTGACAACAGATGATACCAGAGTCGACAAGATGGGGTTCCGTACTACACTTCCCTCTAATCACACTCTCGAAGCAGGGGTCGTTTACAAGCTTCCCTTTCATTTTCAGCTCCCTTGGTCGCTGATAGATGTCACTTGTGAGAGACAGCTCTCTGATCACTTAGACTTACCCCCATCACTGGGACTAAACAGAGAAAGCTCTGGATTCTTAGGCAACATCCCGGACGCCGGTTTTGCGTGTCACAAGAATCTCTACAATAAGACGGTTGGCGGTCTTAAAGGTGGAGACGGCATATTTGTGAACGATTTAAGCTCTTCTAACCACTCTATAAGCTACTGTATTAAGGCTGTGGTAGTTGGTAGAGGCAATTCCATCTTTAGTACGAACTCATCACGCGAGCCTGCTGGAGATTTCCAGGACAATCAAACTCCGTATGAGAACCTGCGTTCCTTGCTGCCGCACTCTCGTGACTCCTTTGCCGATATGGAACCGACTCATAGCGAGGATTCGGGTTACGCTATTGCCAATGAGGCTACATTCCAGCTGAGAGTAGTCCCAACTTTACCTCTTTGTAAAGGTGAGGAAAAAGTGGGCCAGTCGTTGGAGCAATTGCGAAAGGCGTTCGCAACAGAGTTCAAAAGACTCACAATAGCTATTGAGGCCAGACAGTCACTTTTGCTTCTGAACTCTCTTGGCAAAGACTTGAACCCACACCACCACCAAAATCTGGATCCGAAAAATTTTGTCAAGGGGAAGCAATTATTCGACACAAAGGTGTCTCTTGACTTGAAGCACCAGTTCCATGGAACAAAGCACCGCGAAAAAAGCTTGAGTGCGAGCTCAAACATCAAGTACAGAGACGTTGAATGGTCCATCCCATATAGATCCCCCCTCCGACGGAAGCGGGAGTACCGAGGCTGGCGAAAGAAACCTCCAGATTTACCCGTGACGCAAAGATTGGTACTTGAAGTAGATCACGGTCAGGGCCGGGCCCTCAAAGTAAAGTCAGTCGAGCTCGAGTCTTTCACGCTCGACTCCAAGGAAGACATTCCCTTCATTCTGGATTGCTCTTTGTTTGCTGATGGATTATCGGAAGAATTTTTCAACGAGTTCAGAACATATCGAGCTAGATGGACCAAGCTCAACAAACTCTACGACTCGCTGAAACATGCAGGCGACATCGGGCTGGAGGAGTATAAAATGGACAAATATCTTGTTAAGAGTTTAATGTCTGTTTTGAACATGTCGATAAAAAGGGACTCTGTATGCAAATTGCCCATAGCTGGTGTCGATGCCACGCCAAGTTCAATCACTGTGAGCATCGACATTGGTCAACGTACTAAACAAACATTAGTTCCTACTTTCCAAAGCTGTCTCATTGCGAGGTTCTACACTTTGAAGCTTGAGTTGGAGATGGACAAGAAAAAAAGTCATGTTTCAATTCCTATACAGCTAACCAATCTCGATGGCCGATCCGTGGATTCCCCGAAATTCTAAGGCAAACTGACAGGGAAGGGTATTGGTGGAATCTTGAGAAGTTATGAGTGATTCCTCTCTTGGTGTAGATTCCTGTGTCTCGACATCAGGTTTAGTATACTGTGTAGCTGTCACTGCTTTTGGTTTTTTTGTCAAGTAAGACTTGCTTTTCGAGTAGAGTTTTGTCATGGGTAGAAACATGTACCCGATGGCTCTTGTGGGTTCGGATTTTATCAGTGGTCCTTCCAAGTGCATTATTTGTAGAAGCCGTTGAAGCCGGTCACATTGCTGAGTAATGCACACTTTCAGCTGCATAAGCTTTGAAGTTTATGCAGGGACTGCATGTTGAGCTCTCCACGCATGGCCACACATGCATTACAAAGTGTAGACAGAGCGCTGGCTCAATCAATTAAAACTAGTTTAAGATTAGAAGTAGAATTCACACTTCATCATATAACCATATACTTTTGGACGGTTAAAGCCGTCTATATGTGATGTAATAACTAGCAAAACTTGTTGGAGAATCAAAGGTGCACCAGACGCATTAAAGGCTATACTGGAAGGCAAAATTTAAAGCTACGCTCGGTGTATGTGATCCGACCCCACAGGACTTGCTTACTCCTTTTTTTTCTTATAAAGGCGCAAAGGTTAGCATATGATGGCATGCTCACCACGAACTCCTTGAAAATAGCTGGATCAACCAGAACTAAAACGAGACTTTGATCTTTGCTCTCTAAAAACTTTGAGCACGAGTTATTTAAAAGTCTTAACAAGTACTTATCGATGCTTCTTTTCTAGGTCATTTTGATCGAAAGTCATTTTTTTTTCACCAAAAATGAAAAATCCTTGAGTTAAATACCTTTCTGTAAAGCTGTCTGTTGCTCAAGGTCGAAGAAGGCACTAAAATAATACAAACCCGGCTAATTTTCATCAACAATAAGGCTGCTTTGTTGTGCGCGCTTGAGACTTTTGGACTGGGCACAAATTCTCTGCTGTGTGGTTTTGTTGTAGACAATCTAATCGAAATAAGAGTGGAACAAAGCTGGTGCCAGATATGATTGCACTGATTGACATGAGACAAGTTCTTTACAGTAAAGCACTCTAGCCGACGTCTTTCTTCGTCTAATAACTTTTTCACATCTCTGCTCTTGCGGAGATTTTTTATCTGTATCTAGCTCACACTTCGAGAATCACTATTCTCAGAAGTCTGGTTAAGCTAAAAAATGATAGTGTTTTTCTTGATCGAGTCATCGTTCAAGCTTTCACATGTTGTCTTTGTTTTTACTTTTCATCATTAATTTCATAGCAAATATTTAGCAATAAAAGTTCCAGAACGTTGCTTTTACGAAGCACAATCACAACTGTTTTCAACCTCGATCAATTTGAGCTTTCTTTTTCTCCGCTTTGTAGCCTTCCCCCGAAAGCGCCTCAGCTTTGAAATTTTGGCTCAGGTTGACCACGGTCTCAATCCTTAAACACACCGTTATCAATCGAAGCAATAATTGTCTCTTCCGTGAAATCTTTCCCCAAAGTTCCCACCGGTTGATTGATAAGTTAGCTTCGTCTGACTAGATGTCGATCAGAAAACCTCCCCAGGTGCCTGTGTCCAATTTAAGCGATCAGTTGTGAATTTCTTGTGCTTGCTCCGCATTTACTCCATTCCAGTCCTTAACCGTCTCAAACCACCGATGCAATCTCATGCTTTACACTTTCCAAAATGTTTTTGATTCTTTTGCCTTTGTTTTTAATCTTTTTGCCTTTGTTCTTGATCCAGTTGCAAACTGTTTTACTATCCTCAGTCGCTTGCTCAGGCTCCATTTCAAGAGCGTCACGGAACGTCAACAGATCAGAGTGTGCAGAAAGTGATTCTTTTCCTCTCATTTGCGCTGCAAGAGTCTCTGTAAAGTCACCACGCTCTTTTACAGGCGCGTGTGCTTCGCGGGCAGAGGATCCAACAGAACTCAATAGCTCTAAACCCAGCTCTAATAAGGAATTGAAGTCACATTCATCTGATTCTGAAGAAACAGCTCCATCACTGTTCTCTTTAGCTGGTGAGGATGAATTGGACAATGCAACATTTTCCGAGTTGCCTCTTGCTCGATACCCACCCTCAAATGAAGGGTAAGCAACCCATTTGGCTTCATGTTTAGTCAGATCGAGATACTCAAATAATGCATCATCAAAGTCTTCTGGAGCAGGTGACTCAAGACGTCGCGATTGCTCCTTACCCAATTCACCATCCTTGAAGCATTCATGAACACAGCCAAACAACGAGTCAAGTTTCCAATCAAACTCTTGTCCAGGGCAGACATTTTCGCGTTTTTTCACAGCGGCAAATCTAAGAGGCTCTTTCACTTCCAGGTCGTCGCAAAATGATTCATCGTCCTCTTCAAAGGCTCCTTTCAAAACAGAGTCAATCAAACAATCGATGCCCCAGTCAATCTTGAATTGCGGGCAGCCTTCTTCAGTGATTCCTTCCTCAATCAAAAGGGGTTCGACAAACGCATCTGTCTCAGGACCAATTGAGCTTCCAGAAACTCCAAAACTGATAACCTCACTCAGACATTTCCATGAATGTCTCTGCTTGAGGCTCTTGTTCAGTTGCTTCCAATGAGGTTCAGGCTCATCAGTAAGCTTTCTCACACTCAATGGTCTCCATGGATCTTTGCGTTCAGAGCAAAATGCGGCTCTAGCGCTACCGGCGAGGCATCTCCAGGGATGGGTTTTGGGCTCAGGAGCCAACACTTCAACCAACTCATCTGAAACCTTATCGAGTAGTGAGATTTTGGCCTGTACTTTTGGCTTTTCTACGGAGTCCCTCCTGTTGCAAAAGGCTGCAGCTCTCATAGCACTTTTAGCGGACTCGACATTATACAACTTCACGACCTCTGTGTATGCCTTTCTATAAGCAGCATCTGTAGTCTGATATCCTGCGGTCTTATCCAGCCTTGCATCAATCAAAACGGCAGGCGGGAAGTACTTGCTTGAGACTCTTTTGACACCGCGTCTGGTATCCAGGTCCAGCTGTAGCTTAGTTGCCATGTTACTAGTGCCGATCCTCTTAATAACCAAAGGAGGTGCACCAACGTGCTTGATTGCGCCAATTTGTTTGACACGCTGAAGCTTTCTCTTCTCCACCATTGTGTCTCTGAAATTCTCAAGCTCATCATTAGCCGCACAGATTTGACATCCGTGCTCTGAATGTTCCACTTCATAATGAGCGTAGACCGCCAAGCGGAAAGAGTACAGGCGTTTCCAAATGTCTTGCAGGTAGAATGCGTTACATTTTTGTTGTTCTGATTCTCTAAACCAGTCAGTCTCTAGCCAAAACTTTTCAAAGTGCTCCTTAGCCCCGTGAAATCTTTTATCATGGACTTTCTCACCCAAGCGAGCTTTGTGTAACTCTTTCTTTTCGATGAGTACGTCCCTAGAATCCACTCCGCAAGTGGACATGGAAGGGAAGAAGTCGAAATAAAAGTCCATAATCTCAGAAGACGGTTGCATGGTTGGGAAATCACTTTCGAAGTATGCGCTAGACATTGTGGTTACAATTACATAAATCTGCAAATGAGCCGCACAGCGCGCATGCTGGGGGATTCGCGGAAATCCAGCTCACGAGAATCAAACACTTTTTGGCCATTTTGGGTACTCTTCTCCTCACATAGGGGCCCTTTACTTTATGTACTTATTGTGTGAATACCGCTCGTCGATTTAGGATGACAGTCTGAAAGGGAGCTCAATTCTGAGGTGGTTTTTGCTTATTAACCCTTTCCCACAGACTGATCCTTCTCATGTGACTCCATAGTAGGAACACAGTGAATCTTTATACTTCTGACCATATAAAGAACAGGTGCCTCGACTGGTGACGAGCACATTCAAATCAACAACTTTCCTTGCATCTCTTATGCGCTGTACTCCGAGCCATAGTTATAGTACATCCAGCCATGTAGCAAGAGTGAGCAAGAGGCACAGGCCGATCAGATGCTACAAATGGAATGCGCATGTCCGTGTTTTTCTGAGCCATTTAATGACAGTTTATGACGGTGTATGGATATCGATTGAGGACTTCTCTGCTTTAAGGTCGAAATTAATGATTCAATTGAATGAAAGAAAAAAAGAAAGCTCAAAAGATAGTCAGGGTTTTTTCAAGAGAAAGATTCACCAAGACAAGATCAACTCAGCTCTATTTGTATTAAAATGAACTTGCAGAGACTTAAGAAATCTGCTTTATACTCGGGACCTTTTCAGGTTACTAAATCATTCTGTGCATTGTTTCAACCGTTTGTGAACTTATCAATCGGGACTTTTGAAATAATTCGAAAGAGTACAAGACAAAGGAGTTTATAATTGAGAATACTACATTGAAGAAACTACAAAGAAACCTAGAAAACGTGAGAAACATAAAAGCTGATAAAACATACCGGTCATCACAAAGTGGTAAAAGCAAAAGAGTTCAGAAGAAATCATGGAATGCGGCTGTGACAGCTTGTGTCTACTGTTTGTTTGTTTCTACGATGTGTAGAATGGTCCGTCTTGTACTTTATTTCTACGATTGTGCGTAGATTGTGAGGGTCCGACTTTTGTTTTAGCTTTACTGGAACTTACAGAAGGTCTCATGGTTTTACTTAGCCACATGATTCTTTATGCACGCTATTGCTTTTTTACGATGGATGTTTTCCTTGATGTGAGTTTCGATGAAAAAAATTTAGAAACGATTCACCCTTTTTATAGTTTTTAGAAGTCACAAAAACGATCCTTCCCATGTTACCCTCTTGTTACCCTCTTCTACCTGTCGTTCCCCGCATGTTCCCCGCCAAACGCACCCCGGAGATTCCCGATGCGTTTACGAGATCTGCCAAAAGATAAAAAAAAGGGCCCTGGTATTGTATTCAGCAGTTATTTCCCTCAATGCAGTGATACCGAAAGGGTATCACTCTTATCAACTGCTCAAGAAAATCATTTTACATGTAGAGTTAAGTCAAATACTTTGGAAATGTTGATTCCTCACCTGGATGAATGCAGGTGGTGAACTCAGGCACAACCGTTGCTATGCCCTTGTACCCTCGGATGTGCCCTACTGTGCTCTTTGTCGTTTGAAATCACCATCAACAGTAGTTTACGGCAGAGCATAATGCTTGCATTGATTTCCTCAACGCTTCTCTAGCCTCAATCGTGCCCCTATGCTTATCTCATCGTTTTCAAAACATCCCGAGCAGAGACACTTTACGTATACACGACATATTTGAGATAGAAAGCATGCCCAGAAGCCGAAACCTTCGAACGTCATATTCGCCTCAACCCTAACTTCAGTCCAGTGAATCAATCAAAACAATTGCTACTGAAGAATTTCCATTCAATCCTATATACATCAGATCATCCCCTGCTTCTGCTTGTACGCCTTCACCTCTTCGAGTCTTTTTCTCCTGCCCTGCTCGCCCGACTTGCTCAGAACGCCCGCTATCAAATTTGTTCCACGGATCGAGTCGTCGTTCCCGGGAATGGGATACGTGACAAGCGATGGGTCAACATCAGTGTCAATGATTCCAATGGTTGGAATTCTAGCCTGAACCGCTTCTTTGAGCGCTATGGCATTTTCTGCAGGGTTTAAAACAACCAAAAGATCAGGCTTCACCACTTTACTGGACTCAAAGGGCGATAATTCCCGTTTAGTGGGTTTATCGTCCATATCAACCTCTTCTCTATCCCACGCGTTATTACTTACCTCAGTAAAGTTAGTGATGGTTCCAGGAACCCATCTGCTGCTCACGAAATAGCCACCGCACCGTTCAGCCGCGAGTTCCAGACAGCGAGAGTGTCCCGGTCTTGTGCCCACAAACAGAATGATCCCGCCCTTTTCTGCGCATCCCTGAACTACGCGAGCCGCTCTTTTTAGAAAAGTGAGAGTCTGGTCCAAGTCGATTATGTGAATGCCTTTGTACTCCCCGTATATAAAGGGCTGCGTAGCCGGCTTCCACAATGATTTTGAGTGACCTAGATGCACGCCTGCTGCTAATAGGGTCTCGATTGAGGTGTTGGCTACAGTTTTGGGTTTGAAAAGGTCCTCGTGTGGTAGATATCTTTTGGTGAGCTTTGAACCTAGCGATCCCACGGTATTCGCGTGGTCCATCTGTCTGATGAACAATTCAGCCTGAGAGTATGGCCGGTCCGAAGGGGAGAGGGTCAGGTATGGAAATTTGGTCATTATTGTGTTGGAGCTCCTCTCGCTTGTGTTGGTACTTTCACTTTGCGAGTCTCTATAGAGGAAATGATCAAGAAAGTCATTGAAAGTGGCATCGAACTGGGCTTCAACTTCCGGAGATGGCTTCTCCTTTACAACTGCTTCAGCTTTGGGCATAGTGCTCAAAGAGTTGAACATTTCTATCGATGCCGCATTGAGTTGTCTCATTCGGGAGAACTCCTCCTCCATCTCGTCTGTTGACTTGACCTTGGGAACAGAAACCTGAGCAGTGGCACTACTCGCACTAATTTCTGTCTGGGCGGCAGTTTCTATGACTGTGCTAGAGTAGCGGATCAGCCGAGGCAACCCCAGTCTCGTTCTCAGCATCTTTTGGTGAAAAATAATGAAGCAGGTGTAAGGATCCACGACAAATAAAAAGATGAGAGTGGTTGACGATACCCTCGAAACGGTTGTAGATGAGTGCATTATGCAGATATCTAAAAACGAGTTTAGCCAGGCAAAGGTTGTTGTATTTGAGACTTTACAGCTGAATCTATCGTGCGATCTTTCGCACATAGTCTACGGCGAAGAGGTTGACGTTGTCATGTTTCCTCATTTCAAAGATGATTTAACTTCCTTTTTCGTTTACCTGCAGTACATCTCTACGCTTGTATCGACCAAACTAGTGGTGTACAAAGTCTTTAGCTACCTGGATTCTCACAGGCTACCTTTGAGCCTTTATATAGGCGTGATAAACAGCTTCAACAAACTACAGCAACGAATGGGCGTCGCAGTTGTCATTGTGGATGATGCTGACAAGATTCCAGCCAGTGTGGCTGGATTATAAAATGCTTCACATCGGGTAGGGAGCACGATTGTTCGCCCTGTATTTGGCTACGCTCTGGTCCATCAAGCTGTTGTACAGCTTTTCCGAGCTCGCCAACTTCTCATTAAGCTCCAGCAGCTCGTCCTTCTTCAGACTGTACTTTTCAATCATCTTCGTGAGTTTAGGTCTGAGGGGAGTGATAGAATTATATAGCGACAAAACCTGTTCGTCTTCAAGCACCCTGCTGATCTCTAATGCATCGTTCGAGTTGGCCTTGTTGCTCAGCAAGCTCAGCAGCTTTTCGATATTGATGCCCTGTTTGAGAACCTCGTACTCCAATTCAGCTTCTTGAATCAGCTCCTGTTTAGTAGGCTCTTGAAGGGGAGTAACATAGTTTAAGGGAAAAATTCCAATTTTTCCTTTCAAGGACCCACGCCACCAGTCTTTGTACACAGACTCGATCACCGTGATTATGTCGCCCTTTCGAAACGAGAGCTCGTCAGCTTCCAAAGATGTTAGGTCGTACAAAGCGCGAACGCGTGACACCTTGGCCACAGTATTGGGTTCCACTTGGTCTACCGAATCTGGTAATTGCTGCGACGGCTGGGCTACTGATTTAGGTTCAGCCTGCTTTTGAGAAGGCACATGTGACTGGTAATCGTTCAAGGAAAGCTTCAAGGCCAAGTTCAATTCCTCCTCTTCCTTTTGTCTGTCGGATGAGGTGATTTCCTGTTTCTGAGGCTTTTCGGGACTGTGGAACAGATTCGGAAATTGAAACTGCATCTCTTGAGCGGTATCGCCTACAATTCTCAAAGAGGGATCATCTTGGAATGATTTCTTCAGCGCAACCAAAAGATCAGCCAATGACCTCTTTACAGTGGGATGAATCCGTGGATCCTTGATGATATCGCAGAGGGAACCTACGAATGCTTTTGTAGCAATAGACTGTTTCATGCGCGAACCGCAATTCTCTGAAAGTGCTAAAATCAAAGTTATCGTTCTTAGCAACACGTTAGCATCTTTGACTGAGAGTCTTGAACGAAGTGCATCCATGCATGCGCTCACCTTTGTCTCCGGATCTCCATTCACCTCGTCGCACACGTCGAGAATGTACTCCCAGTTGTCTGTGGTCAGTTTGGCATCAGTCGCTTGGTCTAGCTGTTAGTTGTGGTTCTATTGGCGCACTCACTGATGGGCTCCTCCATCGGATTACGGGATGATTTGAACATGGCTGTGTTCGAGTCGTAGGGAGTTGAATTTGTGAAGGGCACTTGGCAGGATTCATTTCAAGGAACTCACAGATCACTAGATATCTTGCTTTGGTGTGATACAAATGGACTGGACTGATTATCTTAAGGCCGCGATTTTCGTCATGCGCTAAGGAGCGTGCGCTTTTCTTAACTTTGATAAAGCGAGATTGTATAGCGTGTAGCTGGCTTGATATTAGAGAATATATCTCAGGAGTTGGTCATGTGATGGGTAAAAGTCTTGAAGTTATTCATAGGTTCAAAGTGCGCATCATCATCGAATGAACAATGAGTAGATCTCACTGAGAGTAGTTCGATACGTAGGTGAGAGATCTATGTTAAAATTGACCGTATTACTTTGGGTTTATCCGATGTAGTCTTGTATCGTTAGCGCAAAAAAAGTCCAATTGTTAACTCAATGCGAGCAGCTCTATACGGATATGACTTTTTGAACTTACGAGCTCTTGGCCATTTCGGTACCAAGCTTGGGACAGTCTCCGTCGCTATCATGCTCTTTCGTTCTAAGGTAAAAGCGTATTTTGAGAGGCAAATAGTGCCTTCTTCTGTACCTCAGGTATTGGGCTAGTCTCTTCAAATAAGCCAGTATAGCTGATCACTACAAATGCAGCTCTTTTTTTGGGCCTTAACAATATGGCCATTGAGTTGAATGGGGGTATCTTTCTCTACCGGAGAAAATCTTCAGACACTGAAATTTTGCTCAAAAGGATTTGTGCAGACCTAAGCGTGAGGCAGAGAATAGGGCATTGCGGGCAAAGATGGACCATATTGTACAATGCCTTGATATTCATTTTCAAGGCCGCTAGGAAGAACCTTATTGTTTCAGTCAAATATGTGTTCATGTTGAGGTCACGACATTCTCTCTCTAGCCAAAATCAATCAGCTGTGACCAATTCAGCAGATTTGATTCATCAAGTGTTCAAAGTCGCCTGATCCCTCTTTGCTAGTTATAGCGAACTCGAAGGACAATCATTCTCAAAGCTAGAAATCAAAATGACAGTCAAAGTGCCTGAGTCGATCTAGCCAGACGGAGAATAGGTTATTATTATATGGGCCTGACATTATGTGAGCTCACAGGAGATACCATGTTATCAAGGAAACCCCTGCACGTGGTGATGAACATATCAATACCGCGCGAATGTAAACAACCGAATTTGTACAGATTTTTCTGGGGTAAAACTGCTGACAGGAGAAAGCAGAACAGGAGTGTCAGAACTATGAATTTAACCACTTGAAGGAGCTGCTCGCGTGGGAAGGATTTTGACAGGAGCCAAAGTTCATTTCTATTGAGCTGAAATTTGACTTCTTCGATCTCCATTTAGTCATTCCAATATTCTGAGAGCATCATTTCCCTATAGCATACAATTCTTCTCACACATCTCTACGATTTCGCGTCCATCTCAGTCATCTCAGTCATCTCAGTCCAGTTCAGTCCAGTTCAGTCCAGTTCAGTCCAGTTCAGTCCAGTTCAGTCCAGTTCAGTCCAGTTCAGTCCAGTTCAGTCCAGTTCAGTCCAGTTCAGTCCAGTTCAGTCTATTTCAGTCTATTTCAGTTCATAAAAGACGAGCAAAGAAAAAAACCGAAGCCCGTCTGATCTTAGAAAACGCCAACTAGATTTGAGGTTACCACCGCAAATTCTCATTCGGTAGCAACCAGTTGTACCAGGGCATTATTGAAATGTGCATATTTCACCATTGACAGCCTCATCATGTGAGTAGAGCTATGATATAACAACTCAACCATTGAGCATTTCAGTTTGAGCACGTTCTATGAATAACTGGTGGGGCAGTGAAAAAGAGGAAGCTTTACAACCTTCTATACTCAATGCAGACCATACAATGAGGAAAGAGAGCACAACTGAGTTGAGAGTTACTAAGGGAGTATCCAAAAGTATTTGAGAGTCTCAGTCAACTAAAACCTTCTGGTAAAGCAGAAATTCCCTTGATAGGAGATAAACCACATCCTTGCACCCCTTACCTACATGTCCGACTTGGATTCCATAATCGACTTCATTATCACAGATGCCGCTCCTGGAGAGCTGTCACGAGTAAAGGATAACCTGACTACTCTTCTGTCCGGATCTCAATCGGACAATTTGATCAACAAAGCACTGGAGAAGGTTGTCTTGAACAAAGACTACGAGCTAATCAAACTGCCCTACGCCGAAAGCTATTACATATTGTGCCATCACAACAAAGCCACCAAGTTCATTGACTTTGAAAATGGCAAGGTCTTCAACTACGACTTTGCGAATGGAAAGGTGGTCGATGTGGAGTCAGCAGAGCCAGGACTGCCTGACTTCTTCCATGATTTGAATGAGAAGCTACAACTCTATACATCTGATCACTTCCCATCTCAGGTGAAAGCTGCGCTTATTCCGAAGGAGGGTGAAGTTGTCATTGTGATATTAGATCTCAAGCTTAACGATAGCAATTACTATAATGGTAAATGGCAGTCCACCTATACATTCAATCTGGCGGAACAAGAACTGAAGGGTCAGGTCAACGTCAAGGTTCACTATTACGAAGATGGGAATGTGTTCTTCAAAACAAGCTCAGCCTTGAGCAAAAAATGTGAACTGAACGATATCATCTCCACCATCAAGGATTTTGAGAACGACTATGAAATTTCAATCCTCACCAAGTTTCAGTCACTCAATGAAAAGTGTTTCAAAAATCTGAGAAGACAGCTGCCCATCAATAGATCGAAAATCCAGTGGGGAAAAGCTATTAGAAACTATAAACTAGGACAAGACGTGACCAAGTAGAAAACTACCATAGTTTTAATAAGGTCCAAAATATGACAAACCCGAGTAGAATTATCAGTATGAGCCGTATCATGGAGCTGTTCTGGTTCATGACGCGAGCTAATTTCGTGGAGGTGGATTTGACCCCATTTGTAAGGTTCCCTAAACCATCAGCCAATGAGCTGAGCACGGAATTTTCTTCTTCAGCTTGTTCGTTGATGTCTGAAGTGATCCGTCTAAAGGCGGATAGCTTCGAAGAAAGAGCGTCAAACCTTTCAGAGTTGTCTTGTTCTAGTTGCGCGTATCTAGACATGTGGTGTGGGGATGGCATTGTGGGGCTTAATCTTCACTCTTCGACTCACCTCCTTTACAGTACTTCAATCGAAGTAAAAATTCTTCTTTTGTGATAACGATCACGTGAGTTCATTCAGTTATGTTTGAAATCGTCTGTTTCTTTCAGACCTCAGGCAATTGAGAGGTTCCGTGTGATGTGCTGAGATTTAGAAAGAATGAAGATTAATCGAATACGGCATTACTTTAGGTTCTTGACTTGTGGACAGTCGAGTCAAATAGTGCCTGACGAGAAGTGGGTCAGCTTTGGTTATTTTCTTGAGCACCATGCTTAGTGTCAATCAGTTTCCTTGTAAGCAGCGCTTCGAAGTAGAACAGTTTCATGTGGCTTCATGATATCCTGTTGTGGTAGAGACTGAATGCATGACTCATAGATGAGATATCTTTGACGGCATTTCGGATCGACCCTTCCATCAACTGTACAAAAAGCTGTATGATCGTGACATCGAGTTCGTTCATTAGGTGGCTGACACCACACATAGTCCAATATTTACGCACATTGTGGGATGAGCTTTATAAAAAAATCCAAAACCACACATGGTGGAAATTCAAAGGAGTTCAGACGGTTCGAAGTATAAGAAAAACCAGCTACAATGTGTTTCCCCCGAATCCAATTGAATGCGAAAAGACAGCGCGCAGATATGAAGATGTATTAGCTTATATGCAATGCTACACTTAGAATTCTTTAATGTTAGTTCAGCTTTCCATAGCGTCAGATAAAAGTTGGTCGCATTTTTTAACTCGGCTATAATGAGACCGGCGAAAGTCTCAGCTCAAGTCACACTAGATCGCAAATTAAATCATCAGTCGCACATACCTGTTAATCGTGATGAAAGCATTGGATGTAAAGATGAGTGAATGCACTTATATAAAGGTGTACCGATGGGGCCCTAGTCTGAGGCACGTGACCGTGACAGCTAGCCCTGAAAGTGTTCACTGATCCTTACATTATTGTCTATGCACGACTGCCAGACCCAGCTAATTTTCCAATCCATACATTACCACCTTTTTCACCAATAATAAAGAATAATGTCTGAATCAGTCGTCAGAGCAGCCAACTGGAGATTAGTTGAGGTCGGACGTGTCGTGTTGGTGGACAACAAGCTTGCCACCATCGTTGAAATCATCGACCAAAAGAGAGCCCTCATCGATGGACCAACCACCGGTGTTCAGAGACAGTCCATCTCTCTTGCTAGAGTCATCTTGACCCCTATCGTTCTCAAGGGTCTTCCAAGAGGTGCTAGAACCGCCACCGTTTCCAAGAAATGGTCCGCTTCTGACGTCAACGAGCAATGGAACAAATCTGCATGGGCTCAAAAGATTGCTCAAAGACAAAGAAGAAGCCAGCTCACAGACTTCGAGAGATTCCAAGTTATGACTCTTAAGAAGCAAAGAAGATTTGCTGTTAAAAAGGCTGTTGCCAAGGCTTAGTGTGTAATATGAAATTAAACGGAGACAGATTTAGTTTGGATTTTTCCCACCGTAGTTTATCTTTTTGACGGTGAAGTGTTTCATGACTGAAGAGTTACCAGTGGCTGATTTTCTCGATTT